>CM066729.1:183955010-184235010 GCA_033961575.1 Aselliscus stoliczkanus
AAAGTCTGTAAGGGGCCTGAGTTCCCCGAGCCCAGTGGAAACTTTGTTCAGGTGTCACCCGTGTCCCCCTCCTCCTCATCTCTACAGAATTTGGCCACATCATTTGACCAGAACAGTATGCTAAGCCAAAACTGTTTTCATTATGTAGGGGGAAAAAAAGTTTATAAATGAAACATATTTCCCTAAGGGAATATGCCACTATTGGATTGTACCCCTAAGGATCTGGAGAAATAATCAAGGGAAATACACACTGCTTTTGAAATATTCCCACCAAACTGCACAATTGTACATTAGCAAGAGCCTTGCGGTTTATTTTGTATGAAAACAAATAACAAAAGCTCATGTAACCTATAGGTGAAATGTATCCTTAATCCCCCAAAGCTCACTCGCTGGCTTCCAGAGGAAACAAATAACTTTTTGTGAAACAGTTGGTGTTGCCTTTTTTTTTTTTAAAGGAGAGAGGGGGAAAAAAATGCGGCTACGTTTTTTTTTTGTTGTTGTTGTTTTTTGTAGCCCATATTAGGCATTGCACATTTTCAGGGCCGTGTGATTATATTAGCTAAATGCAGCTGGATTTATTGCCTCTACTTTTAAAGAGAAGTGTATTTACAATTTATGTGAAAGAATCTCTAATAGGTTTACAGTTTGGGAGAGGGAAGCACAAAGGGCTTATGTCAAGATAGCTGAATGGGGAAATTTACATGTTATCACTGCAATTTATGAAAACAGAAACTCAGATTATTTACTTCAAAGTTTGTTTTAATGTATTTAGAATTCGAGTGGAACCAGCTGCTTTTTTTAACTTCTAAAGATCATGTTGTCATAACCCTGTTCAAAAGGGTGATTGTACTGTATTTCTTTAAACAACCTAAGAGGTATTAATTACAGGAGGAAGGGAAATTCTGCAAATGTCTCCTTTGCCCTTATGGGTCCAAGTGCCAGCTCTGTAACCACGTGCACCCCTGAGGAGCCATGCACGTGCACACGCGCTCACACAGCCGGGCTCTGCTAGCCAGGGGTCTGCAAATATACCCACGAATCCACCGCCACCATCATCATCACCCTCATTCAAAACATCTCTCAGAACTTAAATACCTAAAACAGTGCACATAGAGTGGGGGGTGGGGGGTCAAAATGGGGAATGCAGGAGGTTGGGGAAAAGCCTCACTCCAGTTAGCCTGGGTCTGGCGAGCGTAGATCAAGCCCATGTGGTGGGTGTCCCCAACCCTGACCAAGAAGGCCCCGTCGCCGCTCCTTGGATCCATAGGTGGGAGCGTTCAGTTTCAATCGACATGCCTACAATTAGCCGGACCTGCGAATTACAGGCGTGGAGGTATTGTGTGCGTATTTAATGAAAGGTAAATAAAGTGATGCTAGTGAGTTTCACCCCCTCAGATGACAGCACGTTTTGCTCCAAACGCTAAAAAATCCATGCTCTTGTCTTCTTTGCCATTAATTCTACCATGGGGGTGGGGAAGTGGAGGGGTGGTCAGCAGGTATATGTGCACCTGCTCCATTCAACTCCTACCTTCAAAAGTCAGAGATTATAAATCAGACCAAATAAGGCAGCGGGGATGTGTGTATAAGAGATTCTTCGCAAAAGGATAAAGCATAGGATTCCTTAAAGAAGCCAGCTCCCATAGGGGGATTGAAAGGATCTGCCATGAAAATTTGCCAGTGACGTCTGGGAAACCCTGTATATGTAGATATATTTATCTCAGGCAAGCCAGGTCACGTGCTGGTCATGAGAAAGCAGCTCTGACGGGAGCGCTTTGCATGGACACTGCGGCCAGCTCCCTGCTCAGTGGCCGTGGACCAGCGCCCAGCGTGGGAAGCGATGTGCCGCCAGGTCCTGTGACGGGCTGCTCAGCTGGGCACACCTGCTCCCGGGCGGGCAACGTCACCAGAGACCTCTGAAACCCTGGCAGAATGGCGAGCTCCAAGGCCATGGGGCAGCGGCTCAGCGCCAAAGATGCCCTGCATCCCACAGAGCCCCAGCCGAGCGTACGGTTCTGGGGCGCCAAGGAGCCCCTCAGCCTCCAAAGGGTCACACAAGAAACTAAGTTGTGGTTCTCCTTATTGTACCTTATTTTAATTAAAATTTCTCATTTGTTTTAAACCATAGGCCCTGTATCAGCGCAATAGCACATGCATGTAACTGACAAATAGAATCGGCAGGCCTATGCTGGAGGCCCACGCTCGGAATTTTACAGGGGGAATATTTCCCCATCAAAAAGCGCAGAGCACGAACCCCAGATTTTGAGTTGTGCCTGCCCGTCACGTGGATGACTTATGTGACCCACCGGAGGTTTTTATGGAGATACTCGTTAAGCCAAACAGTCTCTGGTTAGCGGAATTTGTAGTGGGCGGTGAAAATCCTCCAAGCACCGACGTGGCGGGCCCACAGCACCTGACCCCTTGCGAAGGCCCTGACGGCTCGGGACGCGGGCCGGACCGGCTCTCTCTGTCTCAGCTCCTGGCCTTCCACAGCCAGAGAATGTTTGAAAGAGAAAGAAAGGCAGAGAGAGCCACCTAGATGTTCCTCCCGCAGCCACCTGTGCTGAGGGCAGCTTCCTACCGGGGCAGGTCAGCGCGGAGGCCCTGAGTGATGTCGGGGTCTCTGTGCCTTTGAGGCCTTCGGAACTTCTAAGCGAAGGACTGTGGTGCGACGCTCATGCCTGACTGTGCTCCGCTGTCCTCCTGCCCCGGTCAGGGACACAGCCATTTCCTGAGGCCCTACTATGTGCAGGGTATTCGGGTCTGTGTGGAAGAATGAGAAGAATAAGACACAAACACTGCCCTCAAGCCTGCTTTTGATCTAGTGGCAAAGACACGTGCTCGAATTATAACGGATGGTGGTCTTAGGGTGCTGGGGTGGGTGGGAAGGATGCTGCGGGCGGCCTGGCGTGCGGAGCCGGCCTGCAGGCTGCACAGGGGACCTGGCTGTCACCGGGGCGAGGCTGGGAAATCCCACTGACTCGGTATTTTCAGATGCTTTTTTCCCCAGCAAATCTACTCTGTCTCACTATCAGAGGATGCATGCAAACGAGTATATTTGGATTCCAGTTGCGAAATTTAAGTACCAAAAACTGATAACAATTGAGTTACCTGGAAGATTTAGTCATTTAGAAGACGCTTACTCGTGAAAGATTTTTTTTCACGGTATTAAAATGTGCTAACCCTATTTTCCACAAATCAAATGACTCTCTGAGGCAATAAAATTAAAGTAGCCTAAAATCAAACATCTATAGCATGTCCAAAACTTCCTTTGTTCTTAGCATGTGGGAGCGTTTCACAAATACGTTATTTCATGGCTCCAAAGAGAACGGTAGCGTGAGATCCTCACAGGAAATCAGCTGTGAGCACCAGCCGAGCTCAGGCCTGAGCTGTTGTCCAATTAAGTCACCGTCACTGGCTGTAAATATTATTAGTTCCTCAAACCAAAATATGTATGAGACGAAATATCAACATAATGAAAGCAAAGGGCTACGTGGAAACAGGGATCTCCTGGGGAAAAGACACACACACGTTCCATAGCACAAACAAGATGGGAGAAAGTCCCCAGAAACAGAGGGACACCCACAGTGACGTGAGCTATAAACAGCGAGTTTCCACCGGCGTGTTTGGGTGCAGAGCTGCAAGGGAGGCTTTGGAACAGCTTTGCTCAACAGGTTAAAAGGCAGGTGCCAATGATTATCGTACAAAGGGCTCCCCCACGTCCGCAGTGCCGCTCTGTTTGTCTGTTTCCTTGGAAATGAGATTTGAGTTATACCTCTAAAATGAACCAACTATGGCTTTGACCAGCTATGGCTCAGGGGCCAGATTAGGCCCACTGCCTGCTGTTGTAAATAAAGTTTTATTGAAACAGCTTTGCTCATTTGTTTGCATATTGTCTGAAGCTGCTTTCATGGTACAAGGGCAGAGCTAGATAGCTATGACAGAAATTGCATGGCACGTGAAGCTTAAAATATTTACTGTCTGTACCTTTACAGGAAAAATTGTCTGACCCCTGAACTGAACAGTGACAAATTCAATTAATCAGATGCCCTGCCTGCCTAGTGTAAATAATCTAAATGTTCAGAAATACCTACTGAATGCTTCCACTCTTTCCCTAAGTGTTGGCAATTGCTGTGTATTTAAGATGTTAAATGGGGTGAGGGTGGGGGAATCGGGGGCTACTGCAGGGGAGGCTGAGAGCTCAAGAGCTGGCCAATGAAAACAAAGTAAAGACAAGAGGCATAAGCAAATTTTCTGGGTAGTGAAAAAAGAATAATCACTTAAAGCTGGCCATGTTTCTTTGCTTAAAAATGTCTGTAGATCAGTTAATCAGGGAGCTTCTCAGACAGAAGTAGTCTTGCTCTGGGGCAAATATTTGATCAGTCCCACCAGGCTAGTTCCGCGGTATGGAAGGAGAAGGAAGGGTTGGCTGCGGAAAGATTATCTGAACACACAGGTGACAGAATAATTACCCCGAGTGTATAGAACAAGGGTTGAGGGTTAATTTGGAGAGGATCTCAAGTGTGCCTCCCAGCACAGAGCTCTCAGTTTCTGTCTGCAATTTATCAGGGCTCTGCCTGCAGGCGTGGAGTGCCCGGCAAGGTGGGAAGCTACCCAACTTGGAGGAGCTAAGGAAAGCAATCCACATCAGAGCCCGGTCCAGATCATCTCAACACACATAAATCCTGGAGGAAAAAAGCAGAAACAGCAACGGAACCCTGGCCAGATCTCCAGCAGTGAAAGCAAATCTCTGTGTTTAATATCTAGCAGGAAGGAGGGCTGTCTTGATGAGTTCTCAAGTAAAGACCTGTGTTCCACTGCCCTGAAGTTCAACATAAATTAATGGTGTACAGCAGAGGTAGCATTAATCATGAGAATCACAGTTCCCACGTCCCAGGAGGAGGTTGCACTCATCCAGTGACATCTGGGCTTCTGTGCTGTTTCAAGCATCCACAAGCATTGGGGATCAGAACTGCAACTCAAAAGGAACATGGAAGAATAGAGCGGGTCCTGCCAAAATAATAGGGGAACTGAAAGTGTCATCTCTGGATGGTTCAAGATGAGTCCTTCTCAAAGTTGATGGGAATGAGATGCAAGGATGCAGATTTTGGCCCAGTACTAGGGAAAACTATTTCTTGGTACCTGTTATCACTGTTGAACAATAGGATCCCTCTCAAGAAACATCAGATGATTGTTGAGAGTGACCACACAGAAGTCAGGGGGTCCTTTGTCATGGATTCCGGAACATTCTTAGCATCCTAAGAGTCCATGTGCCACAACCCAGGGATGGTCCAACCACAACAAAATCAGACTACATGATGTTGATAAATATGTGCGCTGGTTTTCCAGGACACTTTTTCCTCTACGCAAGCCATTCCGCTGTTCCCCTGAAGCTCTGACAGCATCCTGGAGATTCTACATTGCATCTCCCGTTTTCCTTATACCTGGAATTGCCCAGCGCTACCTGAGACAAGGAACTCTCGTTCCTTGGAAACTGCTCCGCACAGTTGTTGCATGATAGGAGCAGTCTGTACAGCAGAGGTCTGCCCCACAACACCCTTCCTTCTGCTTTTTGTAGGCTGACTCGCTTCTTTGTCCTCCCCCACCTCCACCCATCCCCCAGCAGCACACAAAAGTAACTATTGTTTTTACTTACTGAGGCTACTTCCGGGTTTCTCTCTTGACCCTATTCGTGGGCATAAATCCATAGTTTAGTTTTACTTAATGGGATCGACCTACATATACTGACTTACAACCTGCTTTTTTTCATAACATTTGTTAAAGTGGAAAAATACCCAGGAAAAAAAAAATCATCATTTTACCAGTATCATGGTATTGCATCTATTCATGCTCCAAAAGTGAAATATTTCCTCGGCTGCAGTGTAAAGCTCTGCATATACATCTTTGCACACACACTGAATTATGTCTTTAGTACACATTTTACATTTTGAGACATATTGCCAAACTCTCCTCTGAAAGCTTGTATCAATTTATATTATTAATACTTCTGGAAATTTATAAGTATAATTGCATCTCTTCCCCTCCCAGCATGGGATATTGTTGCTGTATTTAATCATGGCCATCCTCACAGGTGAAAACGTGCAGGCGATATTCTAGTTCAGGTTTCCGCCCTGAAGTTAACGGGCTTTGGGTCAGACCACCACCTCAGACCTACCCAAGTTCCCACTAGTTACATGATTTGGTCAAAGGACAAAGCCATCTGTGCTTCAACTTCCTCTTATGAAAAATAGGAATACTAATAGCATTCGTTCCACGAAGGGTTGTTATGAAATTAAATGAAATAATAAATGTAAAGCACTCATATAAGAAGAACGATACAACATGATAAAATGGGGTTTCTCCCATGAAAGCAAGGTTGGTGTAACTACGTGCTTCATCATACCAACAAATCAAAAAGGAAAAACCATGAGGTCATCTCCAGAAACTCAGAAAAATCACTTGACAAGATCCAATACCCATTACTGATAAAAGCTCTCCGCAAAGCAGGAATACAAGAGAACATCTTAAACCGGAAAAAGAGTATCTGTCAAAAACCCTGAAACCAATATTGTACTTAAGGGTGAGAGACTTAATTCTCTCCCCTTGTAATCAGTAATGAGACAAGGATGTCCACTCCCACCACTTCCATTCAACGTTGTGCTAGAAGTTCACCAGGGATAGTAGGCAAGGAAAAAATAAATAACTAAAATCTTTCCAGATCAAAAAGAAAGAAGCAAAACTGTCTATTTGCAGATTACATGAGCTCCTACTTAGAAAATCTGGTCCATTTTCCCCAAAACTCCTAAAATTAATAAGTGAGTGTATCAAGACTGCAGAATGGAGCCAACCAAGTGGCCATTGGTTAAGAGCTGGCTTGGGATGCCAGCGGCCCCGGTTCGGATCCCACATATGAGGGCCAGTGACACTGCCCTCTACAGCTAACAACAGCTCCACCTGGAGCTGGGCTGTGTGAGCCCCGGCGATGGTGTGGGCTGCAGCCCCTGCTGCAGTGGGCTGCCATAGGCTACAGTGAGCGGCCGGCAGCCAGTGTGAGCTGCCAATAGCTGCGGTGAGTGACCATCCAGAGGCCGGCGACCGATCTGCCTCATCCGGGAAGAGCGCAATGACGATACCAACATGGGCCAGTGAAGCAATGTCCTCCGCAACTAGACTGAAGAACAAAAAGACAGCAACTTGTCTGTTCCCCTGCCCCAATTCCCCAATTTAAAAAAGAAAAAAAAGAGAGATGTGCAAGACCCATACACTGTAAACTGCAAAATACAATAGGGAAAAATTAAGGGAGACCCACATAATGTAGAGATATAGTGTGTTAGTGGGTCAGAACGCTCGGTTTTGTTAATATACTGATTGGCTACAAAATGAACTACAACTTTAACACAAACTGAACCAAAATTCCCCCAGGTTTGTGGTGGGGGTGGGGGTGGGAGAGAGAGGATGAAAAAACTAATGCCAACATTTATATAGAAATATGAAAGACACAGAAACCAAAACAAATTTGAAAAAGTAACAAAGTTGGAGGACTGTTTTCAAGGGTTATTTTAAAGCTGTAGTGGTCCGGATGGTGTAATACTGACATAAAGATTCACAGGTAGGCTGATGCCACAGTATCCATAAACAAAGCCACACATCTGGGGACAATTAATTTTTATAAATGTGCAAAAGCAATTCAATGCAGGAAAAATATCCATAGGCACCATATAGAAAAATCTACTCAAAATGGAGAAAAAGCCTAAATGTAAAAATTAAAACCATAAACATCTGTAATAAAACACAGGAGTAATTTCAGGGACCTTGAGTTATACAAAGATTTCTTAGAGACCACACAAAACAAGTATGATCTATAAAAAGAAACTGAGAAAACACAATTGACCAAACTTAAAAGCTTTTGCTTTGCTGAAGACACTGATAAGCAAGAAAAAAACAAGCCATAGGACTGAGAGAAAATATTTGCCAAGTATATATCTGACAAAGAATTTTATCCAGATATATTTGGAAAATATAAAGAACTATCAAAATTCAATAATAAGGAAAAACCAACACAACTTTTAAAACTACACAAAAATTTGAAGAGACGCTTCTTTAAAGATACACTTCTGAAAAATAAGCACATGGGAAGACGTTCCCCAGAGCTAGTCACTAGAGGAATAACAGCTAAGGCCACAGTCATGACTACCACATGCATGTTAGCTGCATAAAATTAAAAAAGAAACTGACCATACCAGGCTAGATTCTGGAGAAACTGGAACTATCACACACTGAGGGTGGGAATGGAAAATGTTATAAGCACTTAGCATAACACTTTGGCAGCTACCTTATGTCTCAGTACACCAGCCATAGGTCCTTGTCATTCCACCCCTAAATATTTACCCAAAAGAAAGCACATCTTTATAAAAATGTGTCCACAAATGTTCACAGCATTTTGTTTATAAAAGCTTAAAACCTTGACACAACCCAAATTTCCATCCTCAGGTGTGAAGATAAATTGTGACATATCCATTCAATGAAATACTATTCAGCAATAAATACGAATAAACCATTTTAAAAGGAAAGTAATTCTTGATATACAATCTGAATGAATCTCAAAATAATTATGCTGAGTAAAAGAAGCCAAAGAAAAAAGAGTACATATGGTTTCATGGCTTCCCGGAAGTAAAGTTTCAGCAAATGCAAACTGATTCATAGTGATGGAAGGCAGCTTTCCCGGGGATGAGCAGGAGGACCAAAAGGGGCAAGTGGAGGAGTGATACGTTTCGGAGTGATAGAACATCCTCCTGATGTGGTGATGGCCCCACGGGCATATATGTGTCAGAGCATATTGGATTTGGCACTTTAAATATGTGCATGTCATTGTTTGCCAATTATACTGCAGTTAAAATATAACACACTTTGAATAGTGAGCGTCAGGACAGCAGATGCTCAACAAATGCTCATTCCATTGTGATTATTTCTCCATGAGGTGACTCACCTCATCTGATGATTGTCTACTGGTTTAACATTTTTTTGTAACACTTCTTTAAGAACAAAGTTAATGAATCTTAGTTTTCAAATATGTACCCCAGCTATTCCTTTGTCTTTTAACTTTGTCTTGATGCCATCAATATGATCAGACACACCATCCATCTTTCCCAGGATGTTTCTGGCTTTCAGGTCAGATATTTAAAGCGAGGAAATATTCAGTCTTGTCTGTTTTTACCAGCTTTCTTAGAAAAAAGTACGATTTTTATATACTAAAATTACCCATTCTAATTGTACAGTTGGATGAGTTTTGACGATTTTTATAAAGTTGTGTAACCACATTTCCATCAGCCCAAACAGTTCCCTCATGCCTTTTTGCTGTCAAATTCTCCCCCTCCCTAGCTCCTGGCAGCCTCTCATCTACTTTCTGGCAATATTCCTTTCCTAGAACTTTATGTAAATGATTTCATATTAGTGATTATGCAACATATATGCTTTCTTTTCTCTCTGGCTTCTTTCACTTACCCAGATTTTTGAGATTCATCCATGTTGTTGCTGCATGAACATTCCTTTCCTTTACATTGTTGCATAGAATGCCTAGTGTGGACATGCCAGGAATTTTTTGATCCACTCACCTCTTGATAAATACTTGGTTGTTGCCAGTGGGTGTGTGTGTGTGTGTGTGTGTGCGCGCACGTGCATGCTATTATGAACAATGCTGCTATGAACACACTCGTGCAAGTCATTTGCAGGGAAATGTGTTTTCATTTTCTTGGGTAAGTAAATACTAGGAGTGGAATTACTGGATTGTACATTTAACTTGATAAGACACTGCTGAGCTGTTTTCCAAAGTGGCTGTACCATTTCTAATTTCCACCAGCAATGTGGGAGTGGTCCAGCTCTTAAATGTCTTTGTCAACACTTGGTATTGTCAGGTTTTTAAAGTTTAGCCACTTTAGTGGGTAGATAATGGTTCTGTCTTATCTCTTGTCAGAATTTATTCATGATTAAAGGGTCTCAATCTATATCAGGTTCTTTCCTAGGACCAGGATTTTATTCCTAAAATTACCTTTATCCGATAAGTAAATGGGCTCAGGCTTCCCAAAAGATCTGATTACAAAGTAATAACATGCCTCCTCACACACGTCATATTTGTAGGGAGAGATTTCTAATATAAATTGAACTTTTATAATAAGCATAATGACTTGAGTGTTTTCAGCTAAAAAGGCAAATAAGGAACTAATTATCAAATGAAAAGTACTGCAGGCATTTTGTCTTACAGGTTTTCGCTTCAGTAATATCAACATAAAGACAAGCGAAAAAGACAGGACTGAAAGCACACAGAATCCCTGTCAGGCACCATGTGCTAAACCTTCTTAACCTCAGATCTGTGGCTGAGTCAGGGGCCGTGTAGATAAGGAGACCCTACAGCTATGTGACAGGCCAGTGTGGACACGCAAAGACCCCCCCAGGCACCACCCATGGGGTTCAGGCTTCCCGGGTCCCTGTCTGTGTGTGGGCTGGTGAGGGTGTAGGGGTGGCGACGATATCCTTTATATAGTAACACGCATGTGCATACATGCACAGATATACACAGGGATGAATAATTGGACTTGGATTAGAATAGATGTGAGTATTCAGTACTTAGCTTCATTATACAGGTGCTATATCACACGAGAAAATGATATCAAGTAGCATGATGAAAAGTCTGTTTTAACAGCCCTTTGGACAGGCTTGTTGCCCTGAGCAATCTCAGTGGACGGAACGTGTGGTTTCCATCAGCGGCCTTTCCTGCCACCGCCTCTGTGAAATGATGGCAGTGACACTGCCTGTGCCAGGCTGGGGTCCTCCTGACTGGCCCAGTCCAGCCGCACATGGTCCAGCTCTGAACCCAGACCATGACTGGGTTCCCTGTGCCCTTCACATCCCTGTCTTTGGACGGTCATCTCAGCCAATCTACTTTCTGCCTCTCCGGTTAAAAGGGTTTCCCTAGTATTTGCTATGGATAGCCTTTCACATTTTTGACATCATAGAGAATTTCTAAAAATAATTTGCTTATTCCAACACAGGGACTTCAGGCCATAATTTCAGCCCAAACTCCCCTGCACAGTCACGGGTCCTGCAATTTCTGGAATTCTCACTTCCATCACTGTTTGGAGATACACACTGAACTGAAGTGGTGAGGGGGCCCATAACGAAGAAACAAGCTGTGGTGACCTTTATTCTCCAAAAGAAGGCAGGAATATCCTATCACAGGCCCAAAAGAAATTTCTTGACATTATAACTCAAAAACCCAGGGATTTTTAATATTCTTTCCTAAAAATGCATGCTTTCATCCGAAACCACACATAAACAATATGCTTTCCTTGTCTATTTTACACATGGTAAAAATTATATTATGTCACACAGTTATTTCTTTTCTTTGCTTTTGTTTTGAAAATGGTGAACTTTATTTACCAGAATTTAAGTCTGTCAGGGTTCTCACGTATTAGGCTGAGTACAGGGGGTAAATTCTCCTTAGCTCCTCCTTTGGCTCCCACTATTTCTTCACTTTACATAAGCAACAAAAACATACAATAGCAGAGCCTTTTGCATCAATTAGCACGACGGGCTCGCTATGTACTTCGTAAGACGTCCAAAGATACGTGGGACGGACGGCCGTTCCGTCCAAGTACTGCCCGGGCGGAATCACACACAGGCATTGTTTGCAGAAACGGGGAGAAAGATCCAAGATCTTGCCTTCTGCCAATGACGCCCCTATTAATATATACCTGTGTACATTTTTATCAGAGGAGCTAATAAGACGAGAGTGAGGAAGCAAAGTTAGCTATTAGGTAACAATTCTCCTGCCAAGAGGCATAATCTGACACAGATTGAGCTGGGCGTAGCAGTCCATTAATGGATCACGGCTCATACAATAATGGTCTACTAACCTGACGCGGGTTGCTCTCACATTTTGCCGTCCCTCGGGACGCCACTGTCACTGTGTTATCTATTGCCTGCTTCCCTATCAAAGGAGAAAGCGGAGCTGAAATGTATGTACGCATCCGGCGCTGTAGTTCACTGCACACCAACCCCAGCAAGTGGAGGAACAATAGATTTATAAGTTTATCCTACATTAAGCCAAACATGCCTGGCTGCACTGTAAATTACTAAATAATAAACCAGGTGGTGTAAGATTCTGACTTGGACAGAATATAAAAATCTATCAACCTGGAAAGTACAATAACCATAAATGTGCTTGGGAGCTCGTGGCTCAGGGACGCACACACACCACCAGGACTCAAGGTTTCAGCAGGAAAATTGCAGCAGAAACATGGTAAATTGTAAACTTGGCTCCCTTTCCTTTTTTTGTGCTCCCTGTCGGCAGGGGAGAGATCCCCGAGCTCCAACACTTGAGTGTTTGTTTTGTTTGTTCCATTTCTTTGTCTGCAATTGGCCACTTCCCTTGAAGCCTGCGATTGCTTCCGAGTGGGTGCCACACAGCGTGGGGACGGCGTCGTCCAGGGTGACGTGCGGCTGCATCAGGGTGGCTTCCTTGCCCAAACTTCACATTCAGTTGAGCTTGAAACCTTCGCACAGGCTGGAGACAGCGGAAAACGCCGGGAAGACACAGCCTGCAGATGATATATCCCTTCCTCCAGAGAAAAATGTCTGGAAACTGGGTTAACTTGTAGACCTCTGTCCTAAATTCCACACGTCGCTGTTCGTCGCAGAAATAGAAGATTAAGTAAATTGTGCTGGATCTTCCCCTGCAGCCCCCTTCCGAGAGAGGTTCCATTTGTAGGAATCACAGGGAAAAAAAATTAATTTTATTTCAGTAAAAGATTCCAAAATGATCCCATAAATTGCGATTCCAAAACACACAAAGCTAATTAATTCCTTTTTAGGGGGTTTTCAATAAGCAAAGCAGGTTAAGTTTATATGATTTACAAACAGTGTTTATATTCATAGAGGTACAACTAATTGCTACACGGTTTGACATCATTACAGGAAAATGCTGGGGGACGCAGACAGTTTAATTAGGGGTGGTTTCAAGTTCACCACACGGCTATCACCACAAAGCTTCTCTCAAATACCACGCAGTACAGTTCTGCTGAAAAGCGATTACATTTTGCCCGCTGTCTGCCGACATTCCGAATGAAAAATGACAGTCTCTGTACGAAGGGTCGCGTTCATACAGTTTGCACATCTCTCTGAATCGCACTTACCTGCTTATACTTGGGCCCCGTCCCTTCCCATTTCGCACACCAGCGACGTGGTGCCTGCGTGCGAGCATCTGGACACATCCTGAGAGCTCCTTGGAGTTGCCACACGAAGGTGAAATCCTCCACGCTTTGCAAGACATTTTCGAAGCAGATTGCTACCATCTACATAGTTCAGGTACAACACCAGCCATGTTTATAAATAATTCAGTTCCAAATTGCAACTCACTTCCCATTTCAGTCAATAACAATTGTTTTGCCAGTTTTAATTTCTGAAGCTTCATTCTGTTAAGTTGCCGTCTGCTGCAATCAACTCAAGTTGCTAAAGACGGTGTTGTCACAGTGAAGCCCTAGAAACTTGGATGAGGCTGGAATTCAGGTTCCAGGATCTCCGGGTTTTAATAAGCCCTGTCACTGTTACAGAAGGGCCAGGCACTCGTGTTTCAAATGTCGAGGTCCACAGCTATTTTTAACAAACAGATAACTAAGAACCAAACACATGGAAGATTCTAGAATCCAGAAGAATGTATCCAATGATAATGTGGTATACCTGAAATGTATATAATGTTATTAACTAATGTGACCTAAATAAATTTAATTAAAAAAAAAATCTGTAAGTCCCCCCTGCCCTAAAGACACTTAAAATTTAGTCCTGGAGAAAAGGCATCTGGGCTGGGATCATTTCCTTTAAGGCTGAAAGGAAGACACGTTCAAACAACACCAAGGCGATGATTTAAACTTCAAAAATTTGACGCCTGCATGCTTTTTATCGTACACACACTCCTAAGTGTTGGCTGAAGAACTCACAAAACACTTTATATTCAACGGTTATCTACTCTGGATTCTGGCAATTCAGTTTTGAAAGATGAATAAATGAAATAAGATTCCCCAAAGCCAACGATTTTACAGTGTAAGTAACACCTCAAGGGGGTACCCTGGGTTTTCTCAGGAATTTCAAAACACAGACATCAGAGAAAAAAATTTTTCAACAAACCTCAAATCGTTGGTGTCTGGGCTTAACGAAAGAGACTCCTGCAGCTGACCACTTTGCACAAGTCAGCACCTCCGAGGTGGAAGTCAGACGAAGTGTAGAAGGTGAGCCATGACTGTATACCATACGGTCTCCGAGCTGGGCCAAACAGGAAACAAAAATTCTCATGACACCGCAAGCCCCGTGGCAATCTGCGCTTTAGGGAGCTAGCCTAACTCTTCAAGGCACAGATTCAGCTTGATCAGGAACAATTGCCAGTTTTCTACTCAAAACCAAATAACCAATTTCTAATTGATTTTAATTAACTTGGGCACAGCCCCGAAGCATTACATATCTCTGTTAGTAAGCAAATTGATCAATTCCAGATCTAAAACTCTGAAGTCGCTGCAAATGATGGAAGCATTAAGGACTCTTTTGAAAAACCATACCTCTCATCCCCGGCAGGCCATTGCACCGGCCTTCAGCATCATCCCAAAGGCTCTTCGTACAGTCCTCTCTGGAACCTTCCATGTCCCCTTGTCTTTCCTTCGTGCTGAAGTACCCTCTTCCTGGTCCACGGCATGCTCCTTCCAGCCGTTTCCTCCATGCTTTCCCTGTCATGGTCCTGAAAAATATGAGACCAGAATGGACACACCTGGACTAAAGATGAGTTTACCGACAAGTACATCACCTCCATGTGACTGTCCCAGACAGAGCTCAGGGCTGCTCCCTGCACCTGGAGGTGACACAGCATGGACTGACTGCTGGGTCCGGTGAAGACTGCCACCACGCGCCATGCTCTGCCTCTGGCCCCGGCCATGACGGTGAGCGAGAGCGAAGCAGTTGAGATGAGGGCTGCCATGTGTGCAGAGCACGGCTTGAAAAACTGGCTGGCATCCTGGCTTGAGCGTGCAGCCCATACCCTCAGTGTCCAGCTGCCTGTCACCAAAGGCATTCACTTTACCCCCTTCTGCCTCCGATTCCTGTCACTTGGAACCCGCTCAAGCGCCTCAGGCTGTCAGCACTTGAAACACGGTTGTTTGATTAATTAACTCCATGGAAATGGATGTACCTAACACACTGTCCCTGAGCAAAGGTGAGTCATGGAGACCAGGTAGAAAGCCCGTGCAAGTCCACCAGGATGCACGTCACACAAGGCTACCGAGGGCACAACAACTGGAGCAATTTCTTTCCAATGAACAGCTGTGTGTCCCGTGTGAAGCTGAGCTTTCTGCCACGTGTGTCCCATGTGCAGCCGAGATTTCCGCCATGTGTGTCCCGTGTGCAGCCGAGCTTTCTGCCATGCTAAGGGTTTCCCATGCTGCCGCTTAGCAGGCCCTGGGCGGCCATGGGGACAACTCGAAGACCTTCGCAAAGCCCGTCGGGGCTGTCATGTCACAAGCTCACGTGGAGTCCATGCGCCATCAGGCAGACAGTCCCCACACTGTCCCCAAGGCTTAGTCGTCAGCAGCAGCTCGTGTCCACACTGGCCAAAGCTCTCCCCCATTTTCCTAGACCACTTTTTCTTATTTCCATATAGGTTCTCAGAGGAGTTTCTTCTTGTAGGAGGCCTGGGCCAGCGGCCCCCACGTTTCACTCGGAGCTTTGCCCGGAATTCCGTTCCTTGGCAGGACTGGTTCCCACATGAACCACCAGCGTCTGGGGTGTGGGGTGTGGAGACAGCGGTGCGGGAGAGAACATTTCACCACGGAGCCACGTTTCAGGAATGAACAAGTGCACAGAACCAGGGGGCAAAGCACAGAGCTGCATCCCGAGGCTGCCGTACAACCAGGGCTCCCGGATTCAGCAGTCACAGCAAAGCAAACTCATGCCCAGGGCACAGACCCGAACCGGAGGCTCACAAGAATCCAAGGGATGACTGTGTCCCGGGCCTTCCGGGCGCCTCCCAGTGACCCACGCTGCAGGCACCGCATCGCACACTCCAGTGGCCAGCTGACCCGGCCACAGGCCAACCCTGGGGGCCAGGTGGGTCCGACACTGGGCAATGTGGCCCCGTTTACAACCCAAAGCGTAAAGCAGCCATGGCAGGGTGTGGATTACAGGCAAGGGAAGCACAGCTGATTTTATTTAAAAAGTGGGAGCAGCGTCTAGGAGGATCTTTACCATCTGACGAACAGAGCACGTCTTCGAAACTGCGCACTGTGTCTATTGATTTCCTATAATGTGCTTTATAATCCTGCTGAAACCATGATGTGGCTCTAACGCCGTGTGGCTCGCGAGACAGACGTGGTAAGAGCTGTCACCAGCAAGATGCCTTCGCCACGGAGCCGCCTTCTTAACCTGACGGAGGGAAAGTCCTATTTCGTGAAGAAGGAAATTACTTTCGGTATGTATCATTCAAATCCTTAAGGATTATTGGCTAATTAGGAGCACAGTAATGTAAATTTGCCTCGTGTCAGGTTTTCAGGACCAGTAAAATAACATAATTAAGCAGTGAACAAAGCAGACCGTGCAAAGCACTCTTCACTGAAAATGCGGATGATGCTGCGACGGACGCACCGGCCTGGAAACCAGGGAAGCACAGTCCACACCACAGGAGCCCAGCAGCAAAACAGAAACTGGAAATTTGATTGAAATGTACTGCTGTTTATTATGGGAAGGTTTCCATGAAAAAATTCCATTAGATAATTAAACAATTCACTTCAATGAAACGGGAATTGCTCTTTTGGAAAAAAATAAATAAAAAAAACAACCTGAATTGCATTTAAAGAAGCAAAGTAAAAAGCTAAATAATAACTTCCTAGAAACTGGAAACCCTAATAAAATTAGAAAATAAAATTTTACATGGCATTTCCCAATTTTGATGTCTCTCTGGACTTGTGGTTATGTGTGCAAAATTACACATAAAATACAAAGCTTCCGCTGAAACTGTTGACTCCAAATGGCCCAATGAACCCTGATTCTGAGAACAGAATGCCCTATGGGGGTGTGGATGCTCTTACTATCCATGGCTAAGGAAAGTGTCACCTTTGTGGAGGCAATTGTGAAAACTCCAATAGACTCTGAAAGACCTGGAAGAGATTCAAAATGAATTCACAAGTTGTGTATTCCATCATGCTCGTCTGCAGGATGGGCAAGTGCTGTCCGGTTTGGCCCAACCAACTGCTGCAAAGAACTGCTGCTCCCAACATCAAGCAGGCCCAGGGCTCGGAAAGCATCTGAATTAACCTTCCATCCTCTAGTGACATGAGATGCCTTCTGCCGCCACCTCTCCTGAAGCGCCCATGGAGGGTGCCCAAAATCCCAGCCCATTTTTCATTCTTGTGCTGTAGCAGTCAGGGAGGACAGGAGAAGAAAGGGAAATGAACTGGGTGGATGGGGAGACCAGGGGGCAAACACGGTGAGATGCCTGGCCAGGAGGTATTTGGAAAGAAAGTGAGCAGAGTGGAAACAGTGGAGTTGGCAGTGGGAAAGAAAGGACAGGGATGTTGATCGTAGGCTCAAATGGATATGGTAACTAAACGTGTTTTTAAAGCTGGTCTGCCAAAGCCCGTGACAGCATCAGTCAGCCAAGCACTCAGAACCCTGCTCTTGATAAAATATTACCCACCATCTCTTCAACAATGCACGCTTTTCCAGGAGGAAAGCCGCTGTGACTGCTTCAGTGCTGAAAAGGGAGAAAGAAAATCAAGTGCATCTTGATGTCAGCGCCTTCCTTTCTGCTCACAAACCAAGGTTAGGGCCAGAAAACGTCAGGCCCTTAGCAAGTATCTTTGCTGCCATCGAGGGTTCCTTGTGCCGATGCCCAGAGTTATAACCGCTGCTGTCTATTATAATTCAAGGACCTTCGGGGCCCTCTCCAAGACTAATAAATGATTACAAAGTGCTTCGTTGTGCCTCATACCTTCTTTCCTTCCACATCATATCCACTAGTTATGCCGTGGGACTGTGTCCTCCAAACCTATCCACTTGTGGCCCAGAATCAGCTCTCTTAGAAAAGTAATTCTGCATATATCACTTGGTATGACCCCTTCAGAAGAAGAATAAAGAGCCCCACGTGAGCTGGCATATCACCGATCTGCTTTGACGGTTCATTTTCTTCTTGGGATCCAATGACTACATCTTAGTCAGGCCAGGCCAAGGGTCACGTTTATAGATCCCAAAATGCAAACCAGTAGAAAAAGCTCTGGTGGTGAAGCATTAACTCAATATTCTCTAGAGTAAACCACATGTGAGCTATAGAGAATTTGTTGGAGAGTTAAATGTGATTTTCTACCATATTGATTCTTGAACCCAAAGACGAGCACACTGCAGAGGTAATGTGGAACAAACCCCACACTGTACGATTCTCAAGAATTCAGACTGACTATCCATTATTTGGACCTTTTCTAACATCAATTTTACCTTTAGTGATTTTTGCTATCCTTTGAAAAGTGGGTCACTATGTTCTCTTGCCATTGGCTGATCAGAAGAACCAAAGAAATAGACATTATGTTGACAAAATATCAGTTAAAAGGGGGGGAAAAAATAACCAAAATCATCCTCATGCCACTTTTCAGAATTCCTGACGGGTGTCATAAAGCTGGGCCGTAGGTCTTTTCCTTCCATAACGGAGAGCCATCACAGAACCAGTGCCAAGGTTCCGTCCAAAATAATGAGGGACTTATAAGCATATCTTCCCCCACTCACCCTGCTAATGATCTCCTCAAATACACCCACTGATCATCTCTTCTGTGTGCTTTCCAGAAATTACTGGGAGACCCAGGGGGCCATTTGGGGCCCTGTGCTTTGGGATTCCACAGGTAATGTTAATGAGACCCCCATCAGTATTTACTTCAGGGTGTATTTATTTAGAGTGGAGTGCGCTGGCTGCACGAGCTTTGCTGAACTGACACTAGAGAGAGAAGGGAGGAAGGGATGGAGAGAAGGCGAGAGGGAGGGGACAAGAGACCGCCTCAGAGCCCCTGTAATGTGGCTAGAGGAGCACCATTTACTGCCTCTTCTGCGGGGACTGCATCCGTCTGCCCTCATATTGTCAGGTTGACAAGAGGAGAAAAAAAATTAACCAAAAGCCAAATCAAATAAATGTGCAACTCATAAATTCTGCAGCTAAAAATTTACCCCTGAGGGATGGTAACAATGCACCGTGGAAGGCTCCCCCCTCCTGCCCTCATAAAGGGGATGATAAGTGAAGCTTCTCCCCTCAGCACCGAGAGGCCCCGTCTGGAGGAACTGCGCCAGCCCGCCTGCTCCCTGCTCCTCTAGTTAAGGAATGCATTCCCATCCTTGGTGGGCGGGCAGGCGTGGAGCCGCTCGCTCCCCTCCACGGGTTGTCAGCATCACTGGCCTGCGCGTTGCTAAGCAACACGTGCCTGGACCGGGCTGGCTGGCCGCGGACCCGCCTCTCGGGGCTTTGGCTCTGGGTGCCGCTGCTCCTGCGTGGGGGGCAGAGGCAAAGAGTGGGGAGCCACCCGAGTGTGAACGGCCAACGCCAAAGCTCACTGAGCCATTTCCTTTTTGGACTCCGAGGTTCAGTATGTCATTCTGAGCAAAACTTGTTCTAATGAACGTCATTCTGGCTCCCAAGTATTCAACCAAAAAAAAACTAGGAGAAACCAGTCTTTGGAGAAGCCGGCCTGCTGCTTTCCACTGATTAGACCTCCCAGAGGCAGCAAGTGAAGGTTTCAAGGTCAAAGTGTTGATCAGCCCACCAGAAGCAGGTGCCTGCGACTGCTGTCGCTGGAGGTTTAGTTCTGCGTGGGACAGGTTTGAGGTTTCTTAGTGTTTGGGAGCACTGGCCAGTGCATCCAGGGGCCCTGGACCCAGAACGCCCATAAGGAAGACTCGCAAAATAACGGGGTATTTCAGGCCACCCCGATTGTCCAGGAGAATTACATTCATTTGGCAAAACGTACAAAGCCTTATCTGCAGAGCGCCACCTTGCAGCAGGCGGGACTGTGCTCTGCACCCCGCCCCCCATAGCGGGAGTGGGGGGCGGCCCCCAGGAAGCAGCACACAGCCCACCCTCCACAACTTGGATTATTTACTGAAAGTAGAAGAGAGAAAAGGCTATCACAGCAATAATAAAAAAAAAATCGAACAGAGGAACAATTAGCGTATTATGCTTCATCTGGATTTCAACCTGATTAATATATTAGTGAAAAGGCAACCAAGGTATATATGCCAAACCTTCCGGCACAAAGAGAAAACGGAAAAGAAAAGCCCAACTATTTTATAACCACCAAAAATAGCCACTGTCAGAAACGTTAGCAGAGCTTTTTCTTCTCAGATTGCCAAGAAATATTAATATACTTTTGCTCACAATTATGATTAGCAGTGATATTTTATACAAGGCATTTGTAAACGAATCTCAATAAACAGATACATTTTCGTTTTGTTTTGTTGAGGGCAGTGTCACTGACCCTCATATGTGGGACCCAAACCGGGGCCGCTGGCTTCCCAAGCCAGCGCTTAACCACCGCGCCACTCGGCCGGCCCGATACATTTTTTTTTTTTAATGTGAGGCACTGAAACATATTTCCACTAACTGAAAAGATAGACTTTTTGTCGTTTCTTTGAGATAAGAGCACACCCTAACACCATAATACTTCCCTACTAAGTGGGACTATGAATTCAATACATCTGTTTACCTATTCAAACTCGCATATGTTAAATTGCTTTCCATCAGCAAATGTATTCAACTTAAACAGTCCTTATTTTTAAAATACACATTCAAGAGTATAGCCAAGGAAATTTCCAACATGCCCTCATCAAGGCTGCTGCGTTTGGCAACAGTCCTTTCAGACGGCAAAAGGTAACGAGTTGTCACTGTAATGATTTAGGTTAGATTGTAGATGGTAATAAAACGAATTCCTAAATGATGCAATAAGGAACCCTGGAAGGTGACAACAGGTTTTAAGAAACAGAGTATGTTTTTATGTTTTTAAAATAAGAACAAATGAGTCACTGTCAGAAAGTCTTCTTGCTAATAATTATTTGCTATCAACACTCTGTTAAATTAGGATTTTCTCCTGCTTCATGGGTGATAAATGAATTGATTAGCTGTCACTTTTAGGTGCTGAGTGACACCTATCTGAGTTAGAAGGGCCTCTTTTTTTTTTTGCTGTTTTGTTTCCATAACTGTAGGCATTTGGGCTAAAATGCTATTCTGAGCCTTTTAGGCTCAGATCCCTGCAATTCTGAGCCTGTATTCTAGAAACACACACACACAGGAATTGTTCTCTCCAAAAGGAGACACCCTCAGATCTGCGGTGCCCTTATTCATATCACAAAAGAGTAGGTCAATAAATCAACCAGAGGTAAAAGTAAAATATGTAATAACCCGTTACCACTTCTTCTCCTCCCACATCGCAGCCCATAAAACTTTGTGTCAAAAGGTCTCACATCACGAGAATTAATCAAAAACTCTTAAAACACTGTGTGCACCTACTTCTGATGGCTAATTTGGATTCACTATGGCAAAGCACTAATTTTTTATCTCAATCAATTGGTACAATATTCTTTTCCATCCATCACAGGAGGTGGGGGAACAGTAAAACTCCACTCTTTTGTGAGTGTAAAGCAAAATTAAGCCAAAAAGAAAAAAAATGTTTCCTATCAAGGAACCCCTGCTGTAACAATGGAAGACAAAGAGAATGCAGGAAGGGGATGGAGAAGGAAAAAGGCACAGACGCTTCAGAGGACCCAGGGGAAGCCTTACAAACAGCTCCACCAGAGCAGAAGGAATCTCAAAAGCATCACAAGGCCAAATGCAGCTGAGAGAGGGGGCCAACAAGAAAGTCAACAAGGTGCCTGGACCAGATGGATCTGATGGGATGGAAGTGAGCCACTCAGCTCAACAGGGAGGATTGCTGCAGTCGGGAGAAGATGGATTGGGCTTTTCTTTCCCAGGAAATGAAAGGGAAATGCCCGGAGTGGCTGACAAAACACAGCCTTCACAGAAAGGGACAGAAAGACCACGCGAAAGTTTACGCTGGCTCTTCCAAGAAGCCAGGAAAAGACTGGAGCTATGTCACGCGATAGGGCTACGCAGAGTGAACAAGAGGGGGCAGAGGGCAAAGGGCAGAGTTCACCCACCCTACACCCCCAGTGTGAAACCACAAGGGAGAAGCCCCAGCCACCCATAGCCACCCACAGCGGGGTTCTCTGCAGCCCAGCCCAGCCTCGGGCCAGAGGCCGTCACATCTGTCACGCCTGCCCCTCTTCCAGCCACCTTATCACGCCTGCTGCCGTCTTGCCTGATTGGCTCCTGGCCCATCAAGCTCCCACCAGTGTAACTGAATGCACAACCAGAGTTGGATCTCTCCCACCCCAGGTCCCCTGTTGCCATCTTCTAGAGGTGACGATGGCTTGCTTCATTGCTTCTGTGGAGAAATAAGACACTGTGACAGGTGGGGACAGATAGCTCTGGCTGGCTGTTTCTAGGTGCCAGGGCCACAAAACATGTGCTCCTTTTGGCAGCCTTAAAGGGCCAGGCACCTCGCTGATGGCTCCAAAAATGCAAGCAGAAACCGACCTCCTTTTAATAGAAGACAGAGCAAATGAAAATGGTGTCCAGACAGCGTGTGTGAAGCCGATGCAAGACACGCACAGCTTACACAGGGGGGAAATAGGTTGAATCCATATTTTTTGTTGGAAAAGATGCCCAACCATAACAGGGGGGTCAAGCAGAGGCCAGCGGCTCCCAGAACGGGGCCTGTGGACACGCCGCTGTGCCCAGTGCCCCGAAGCTTTCCAAAAATTTATGCCAGCTCATTGCACCCTCACAGAGGCCTCACAGGTGAGCCCTGGTGTCCGTTTTAAAGCTCTGAAAACTGGACTCAGCAAGGCCATGTGACTTGCCGGGCACCCCGCTGCCACGAGGGTAGACACATAGTTGAACATCGGGCTTCTGACTCCAGGCACCGCCCATCCTGTGTCACAGCCAATGGCTGGGATCTTGGGTCCTGTTGGGACTCCGAGAGAGAAAAGGGAACCCCTCCTGGGGCAAAGACAAGGAAGCTAGGGTGGCCAGAGTTAGCCCTGAAATTCAAGATGCCCAGTTAAACCTGAATCGCAGCTCAATGAGAAATGCGTTTTAGTATAAGTCTATCCCATGCAGCCTGTGGGACATACTTACACACACATAGAATTATTCATTGCTTATCTGACAGGCAAATTTTACTGGGTGTTCAGTATTTTATCTTGCATCCCTAGTGAAAATAAATAGTTCCTCCAACTTTTATTCCAACCCAGGGGAGAAAGCCTCGGGAACAGGTGAAAAACACCCAATGCCATGCCCTTCCCAGAGGCCAGGCACTGTAGACACGTCATCCTTTTCAAAGCACTTTCTCCCATTATCTCTTCGGCTCCTCCCTGCTCAACTAGGCACGGGCGTCATTATGCCTACACCATGGACAGCGGGAAATGTCACCGAACTTGAAGAGAATCCAGAAGGAGCCAGGGCCCGAGTGTGAGCCCAGGGCTCTCTGTGTACAGCGAGGAATTACGCCCCTGCTGACCTTCAACCATTGAGCTGAGGCTGCTGAGCTCCTGGGTCAGGGCCAAGCCGCCGTTTCCTGCTCACATCTGAACCCACTGGCATGACACTCTGAGTGGCCTGTGTGATATCAATGCCCACCCTCAGTGAACACCACAGTTTATAAAGCAGAGGAGCCTACTTGTAGCAAAAGGTACTCTTGAGTGTAGACAAGGCAGGACCCAAAACTCTTCTGAAGGCCCGAAAGCTTAGAACAGAAATAATTTGGAAAAAATCTGAAAATGAGATAGATTCATTATTCTCATTTCTGCGTTCCAGATCTATTAATTTAGCCTCAAAAGTAATCTTTGTCCGGGGTGCATAACGGTATCAAATACTCCTGCTATCAAAGCTTTATTTCCTTAAAAGGCAAAGATAATATGGGCTGGGTATTCTTTTCCTGCCCGTAATTCATTTAAGTCAGAAATGTTCTCAGATGGCTTCTTTTTTTTACCGCTCTCCAAGTTTACCTGCACCATGATCCAAGAAGATATAAATTGCCATTGGGAGAAGGGGGCAAGACTACTCCCTCCCATGACACAAACACCGAGATTTCATTTTCCTGAGACTTTTATTTTGCTGCTAATAAAATTGGGTGGTTAAACCTCCATGGTAGAGTATGAATATAACACCAGAGTTAAGCTTTAACACCAGCAAAAACTCTATTAAAATGTTGCCCCAGAGACTGTAAATTTGAATTCTGGCGCTGCTGGTCAGGTCAGGCCTGAAAACTAAGGAGGGAAGTTCCTAAGTCTTGCTGAACAGGCCACACAGAAGGATTTTTTTTTTCCTTTAGACTAATTTCCTTATGGAGAAGAAAAATAGAAAGAGGTAAGAAAGGCCTCCGAGCCCTGCACTGACTTATGAGAAGAAATGAGGTGTGAAGAAGCCAAGTGAGAGTCTCATGCCGGGCCTGGAGGGCTGAGCTCCAACAGGTGAGGGCAACCGGGAAAGGGAAGGAAAGCAGAGGGTATCCTGCGATTTGAATTAAGACGTGTTGCATTGGAAGAGCTGCTTTTGGGAAGACGAACATGAGAAAACCACGTAGCTCGGGGAGAATCAGGTGTCATCTGGAACAGGCTTGACCACAGGAGTGGAACCCCTGCTTCCAGGAGCAGGTCCACCTTAGATCCTGCAGCCTCCGAGCATCTGAGTCAGAGTCCACTCTTCCACTCAGTGCAAATCACAGTCGAAGGAGATGGCGAGGGTCACAACTTCAAAATGTAGACATTTATTCAAGTGCTTAGGGAAGCTTGACATGCCTAAGAGAAAGTAGCTTATGAAAACAGCAAATGGTTTAAATTCAGTGTTTGCAGAACGCACTTATTATTAATGCTAGACATCTCCTTTAAACAGGAACCAGGGAGAACAAGCCAGTCACTTAGGGTTATCAGCAACAAGGAGTCAGAAAGTTTAAATGGAAAAATAATGTTTGGACTGCCAACAAAATCTTGAGAATTCTAAAGCCAAACAAAAAGAACTTTTAATAGATGAGGCTTTCATTTTATATTGCATAACAGTGTGAAAATTGGTAAAAAACCTAATTGAACTGGTGAAAAACTTAAAGCAATACTGTAACAGACGTGAGAACTAGGAGCGTCCCTACAAGGAAGAACAAAAGAGAGGTCAGGAGATAACTGACAGTCAGGTGAGCCAACCTGTCCTGGTCCCTGGCATGTTCATGTGGCAGCATGCTTGCAGAATGGCTGTTCCATATACATTTTACTAACACAATCAACGAATTTGGCTAAGGTGTGTTTAAGAAGACACTATTTGAGGATTAGGAGCAGGTTTTAGAAAAGCAATGGAGGATAAGCTAACAAATCTATCAGAAATAAGATGAACAACTTAAAATTTAAGCCAATCTTGAGCATATATTTGAACTCAGATATGCAGAAATGGTACCCAAGTCCCTGAGGTTCACTGATACACTTGGAGGATCAACAGCCCTATAGACAGTTAAATTACTCGAAAAGCCAGGAAATTTATCCAACGTGAATTTCGAAGTGGATTCTGGCCTCCAGGAAACATAGAAGTGTCGCCCATTAACATACATAGAAAATAAATGTTGTCCGCAAGCTCTTTACACTATTTGTTTATCTGACCACAAATTGGTTTTTAATTCCCATAAAGCGGGACAGAAAACCCTCTCCCTTTGATAGAAGTAATCTGGGTCCAAGTTGTGCAAAACTATTTACAAACACTAAAAACGTAACCATTGCCCGGACAGGTGCAGCTCAAAGAAGTGATGTGCTCATTTCACATCTCTTGGCGCATTATTTATAAGCAACTCCAATGTGAGAATGTAAACATTAAATAGGTTTCACACATGGTAGAAATTCGTACAAATCCGTCATATATTATGAATGAAAATTACAACAGCACTGAAAAATTTGTTAGAGCAGATGGGCTGGAATTCAATGAACACGGAAGCATGCAACAGTCCTTGGAAATTTAGACAGTATTTAGTTCATAACCTCAATATTTATTTTATTGATCAAAAGAAATGTTAACTTCATCTACTGTTGACAGATGATTTATCAAAAAATGTTTTAAATAAGAGAATATTTCATAGCTAAAGTGGCTTGGGAAATTAGTCACTGGCCTTTGGGCCTGAGCTGCCCACACATGTTGGGGGGTGGGGGCATCATCTCTGAGGCGACCTGATGGCAATCCAAGGGAAGGCAGGATGGCAGGGAGGCTGGGCTCGCACAAGGGTACCCCACCCCTTCTCTGCCCAAGAAAGTTGGTTTCCAAAAGAATAAAACTCTTCTTTCTGATGATGACCACTCCAGGTCCAGATGTGCCAAGCACGTGGAAATGCATCCCGAAGACGCCTCAGCCTTCACATACTTGGTCCCCTGTCAGAGTATGTCACTCTTTTCTCTTTCATTTAGCAGTTTCCATTGATTTCTATAAACTGAGTCTTTCTGATTGAACGTTATAATTTTCCCTTCAATCCCATGGCTACTGCCCAGGGGCTGCCTGGCTGACGAAGCCCCTGGGTGGCCAGCATCGCAGCCCCACACCACTCACGTCTGATCAGCAGGAAGGCAGCTGGCTTGTATCAGAAAGTGCATTGCCTGCTTCTCCTGGTGACTTTTTTTATTTTATTTATTTATTTTTAAAGATTTTTATTGGGGGATTGGGGGAGGGAACAGCGTTGGGGAATCGGGGAAGGGGAACAGACAAGTTGCTGTCCTTTTGTTCTTCAGTCTAGTTGTGGAGGACGTTGCTTCACTGGCCCATGTTGGTATCATCATTGTGCTCTTCCCGGGTGAGGCAGTCGCTTGTTGGCCATTGGACGGCAAATCACAGCGGCTCACAGCAGCTCACGAAAGCGCATGCCAGCCGCCAGCCAGCCCCACTGCAGCCTACGCTGTCTCACGGCGACTCACGGCAGCCCAACTCCAGGTGGAGCTGTTGTTCATCATGTTAGCTGTAGAGGGTGCAGCGTCTCTGGCCCTTGTGGGATCTGAACCAGGGCCCTGGTGCTCAGAGCTGGCGTCCCAAGGCAGCTCCCAACCAACGCGCCTCTCAGCCAGCCTCCTGGTGAATTTAAAGTCTCCCCATATGTCCCTGTAATGTCACCCTGCTGCATGCAGGTGGGAAGAGGAGGTCGCCTCTTGGGCCCACTCCTTTTGCATGTGAAAAGTGATTGAGCGTGATGTCCCAGAATGTTCCCTCTGGCCTGAGAGTCCTGGAAATTGTGTTGTTTTTTTAATGTTCACATCCATTTCCCTCTGGCACATGAATGTACAAGGTTGCATTCCCTTTCAAAGATGGGGAGACCCAAACACGAGACTTATATTCACCATCAAACCATGCCAGAAAGACCATTGGTCAGCCTGCAGAGGGGTCACTTGCCTGCAACGTATCTGCTGACCATTTCATTATCGGCCCTTCTTCGCACGTCAGGCTTTGGAAGTCCTCTTTGCTCTCATTGCCTACGAGGGTTTCAAACAAACCTCTTTCCTGCCGTATCTGGATGCCACAGAACTGTGAAGATTTCTTGGGGGTGGGTGAGAAGCTGGGCACACACTCCGTCCGCAGTCTCCATCCCCTGTCAGACATCGAGACGGTCCTTACCCGAGCCGTGGACCTCGGCCTGACCCACAAGGCCCACCCTGACCCAGGAGCCAGCCACGCCTTGCAAATCCACCTTGTCATCAACAGGATATCAAACAGGAACGGAAGGGCTGGGTTCCCTCGTGGTCTGCGTTGGGGGAACACAGGCAAGACCCCTCAGCCCTTCACCAAGAGGGGGGTCTGGAAAGTCACCTTGCCCCTCCCCTCCCAGGGCTACCCCACACCGAGAAGGTGCTCAGGACACCCTGTGAACCCACAGTCTCGGCCTGTCCCCACCAGGAGGACTGAAAGGTACTGGTCACTTGGGTCTGGATACTCCTGGGCCAGTGCTGACCAAGCCCTCCCAGTTCACCAAGGAAGCCAAACAAGGTGGTACTCTGTCCAGACCTTGAGTGGTGGGCAGCTTGAGTCACGGATAGTTCCCACAAACACGCCTGTCTCCATCTGCTGGGGTTGCCATAACATCATGTTATCTCAGAGCAGCTTCTCCAGAGGCCTCTCTGCCTGGCGTGTAGATGGCCGCCTTCTCCCTGTGTCCTCACATGGTGGTCCCCTGTGCCTGCCTGTGTCCCAATCTCTTTTTATGAGGACACCAGTCTCGCTGGGTAGGGCCATCCCAGTGACTTCCTTTACCTTAGTTTCCTCTTGAAAGGCCCTATCTCCAAATGCAGTCACATTCCGAGGTCCTGGCAGACCTTCAACACGTGAACTTGGGGACACACAATTCAGCCCATAACACACATGGACCTGGCTCCCTGCTGCCTTCCTGGGAGCTTCTTTCTGCTGCAGAGAGTTCATTACCAAGCTGGCTCCTCTCAATTGGAAACAACATCTGCCCCGAAATGACAAGTGATAATGCCGCAGCTACACGAGGAATTGGAGGGAATTCTACCCAAAATGAACACGACAGCCTGATGTGGCATATTTCACAGCACAAAGACCTCTCCCACTCACTGGAATCTTTGATCCGCCAGCCCATTCCATCCGGGAGGCTGGGAGGTATTAATCAATGAACACGGATTAATTTATGAGACGATGAGGTGCAGAGCAAGTTGCCCAAGGTCGCCCAGCTCATTACGGCCCAAATCCTACGACGCCAAGAACATGCCCCATCTGCCAGCCCACGCGGTCCCCTGTGCCATGCAGGGATGCCTGGAACACAATTTCACAGCAGTTCCTTCAAGTTAAAATGCGTTTATCATCTTGCATAACTTATGACCCCAGCTTTCCCACAAGAAGATCATATCACAATAAAAAAACACACATCGTGCAGGTGGCTGATATGATTTATTAAATTTTCTCAATTTCATGTATTAGGAAGTTCCTCCCCACAGGAAAATTTTCTCGATATTGAAAACATATGTATATAGGAGTAAGCTCAGGGAAAAAAAAAAGGTTTATTATAATACATCACACATAATAAATGTTTTTTTAACAAAGTCTGTATGAACTTTCCACATTAATCAAAAGTGAAGGCTGCGTGGTTCTGTATAATTAACCAGGAAGTCATATTACAAGTGATAAATATCACAGACAATAAAATGAAGCCAACGAATATTGACCTTAAGTACTCATTAATAATGCAGGGTTTTTGATGGTCCGCAATGCAATTATTACTCTGTTAATTGAAGGGTCAAGTTTCCCAAAGATTAATAATTAGACTTCCAGTGGCCTGTTCATCAGAGGCTTAACAAATACGAAATGGGCCCCTTTCGGCTCCCTGAATGTCTGAATCAGAACCTCAGCGCTTTGATGCCTGGCTGCTCTTGCAAAGCTGTGGACTTGAGAAAAAAGAAGCATGTTCCATGTTAAGAGAGAGCCTGAGATGTTTCGGCTCTCACTAGAAAAAGATGTGCTTGAGACTTGTGACAAAGACCTTGAGAACGAGCAGCCACCTCCGCCACAGTCGGGGGGTGCGGCTGGAAAGACAGCAGATGGCATCTGTCTGCCTCTGGACACAGCGCGCAGCGGGCCGCGCCAGGACAAACTCTGCCCCCAGCAGTGGTGAACTTGACCCAACTGAGAAGGAGTGCATGGCCCACAGGAAATGCAGAAACTCACTCTGTATCAACAAGATGTGGGAAAGAGGAGACCAAACTATATCCTTGCAAGTCAAAGCATTCCATTTCCTTTTCTGTGCCTTTTTGACTTGCAAGTGCCAGTGGGACCCAAACAAATTCAGAAGGTCCCCATTCCTGCAGCAGTCTCACCGCCTCACCGGCGCAGTGGAAACCGCCCGTCGGGCCCCGTGCCATTTGAACTATTCCAGGCGGACAACACTGGCAGTGCCCACGTCTGCCAGTCTCTGAGCTCACCCTGTGAGCTCCGCCAGCCTACAGCCTTTCCTCCTGCCTTCATCACCTCTTTCCTTAACCCTCATCTATTCCACAAAGCACAGTTGAACTACCAACCAGCCCGAAAAACCTTCCGGCTCAATCTCAGAATCCAAGAAGCCTCTTCTGTACCCGACATCATGTGACTTGCCTCTGCTTTATGGCAATTACCTTGGACTGTGCATGTGGATCTCAGCTTCCTTCTTCTTCCCCAGATGCTGGGATCTATTTGTGACGCTCCCTTCTTTATCCCACAGTAGGTGTGAGGCAATGCGGGCTGAGTTAGAGCGGGTGGGTGAGTTAGTTTGTATGGGTGGCCTGTGCTCCCTGCAGTGTGCAGTGGCAGCTTGCATGACATGCAGATGAGCGGGAACCCTGGGGACCAGCTCAGGGCAGAGCGAGCTGGACCCTTGGCACAGACAGGCTCCCCCAGGGAGAACCCAGGAGTGCAGACGGCTTCCTTGATGAGTCAAAGATCGCCTGAGACTTAAGGATAGCACAGAATTGGAAGCAATCTAAATGTCCAACGAAAGGGGATTGGCTTCATCATGACACACACGCACAGGAAAATATTGCGAAGTTATTTCTAGTAAGTATAAAGCAGCATGCGCAGCATAACCACAACTGTGTGAGAAAAGATGCAAGCAGAGGACAGACCGATGTGCGAAAAAGTTAAGCGACTATGACGGGGTGGTGGGACCACGGGTGACCTTTTAATTTCACAATTTCTGTTATTCTATATGGTCCAAATTTTCGGAAGTGAATGTACAATATAGTGGGGTGAGTACAGTAGGACTTGCCCTTAGCTCTGCCTCGGCGATTGGAATCATTATAAAAACGCCAGGAACACGTTGTGCGCTCTGAGCCCAAGTGCATTTGGCAGCCACGGAGCCAGAGGCCAGACCAGGCCAGAGGCGCCCCGAGCCCTGCACGACTTGGAACAGCCACCCCCAGAGCAAAGGAAACGCAGAGGCACTTCATACAAGGAGACCGGAAACCCGGGTCTGCTCGGCTCCTCCCTCTTCCCCCTGCTTCCGCCTCTTCAGCCCGCCCTCCTGGGCCCAGAGCCGGCCACCACACCGCTGTCACCACTGCCCACTCTCCCTGTCCGCCTCCTCTGGAGGACAGGGCGCTCTCCTTGCAGGATGCAAACACGAGGCCCGGGCATCAGCCGCAGAGCGCCCACACATGTCACACCCTCTCCTCCCACCCCAGGGACTCACTGTCTCTGTCCCCTGTAGTTTGAAGCGGTGACCCAGAGGCGAGAATCCCTTATCACCTAACCAATCCCTCAGGCTGGCCCGCCCTCTTTATTTACGTTCCAGTAAAAAGAACCTGCTGTGGATTTTCGCTCGGCCCTCACATGCCCACTAATGAGCTCTCGTTTCCAGGGACGCATCTCCACCCTTTTAGGGTACTGGCTGCTTCTCGGCCCACTCTGAGAAGCCAGAGGTGTTTTCCAGAAGGCTTCCTGCGGGAGGAGAGGCCAGGGGGACCCATGGGGTGCAGAGGCGGACCCCTCCTGGTGACACTCAACTCTCCCATGGCTAGCAGTAGCATTGGATTTCAAGCTGAAACCAAACCAGGATAAACGGCATCCTGGCAGCACTCTATTTTATGTCTTGTTTTTATTTCCTTTACTTGTCTTTCAGTGTAAACAGTCGATGTTGATCTAAGAGGTCAGTTTTATATGCGGGAGTAGCACCACACTATGTAGGTTTAAAATGACACTACTGTTTAAGACCCAGTAATTTTCAGAACACATGATTTACTGTTGTGGCGCTCCGTAAGACGCATTTCATACCTCCAAGAAGAACCAGTCCAAGTGTTAAATAAACATGAAGTCTGTGCCTTGTTTTCTTTCCAAAAGTGCAAACGCTGTATTACGCTAATGATTAAATACTGCTCAACACACAACCGAGTGACTATTTCACAGTTGGTTCTTTCCCGTGGCTTCACTTTATGTATTAATTATTTTGTGTTCAGACAAAGGCTTTAATTAGGAGTCATAAAGGGTTTCTGAAGAGTGAGTAAGTGGTTCCATCCGCATTAAACTGATAATAGACAGACATTTCTGAACCACGGAGCCGTCCGGGTGCAAAGCCTTAACGAAGCCTGAATCTATTAACCACCAACGAAACTCAGCCTCATAAAACATTGTTTGGGGATGTTACATGACAGTAAAAATGATTCAGATTGCCTTTCGGCCCTTAAAGAGGAAATAAATTAATTGAAGTTTGGTGGATATTAAAGGTTGAAACTTGCCTTTGAATGTGAAAAATTCGACTAATATTATCTTAAGCTCCTAACACTGATTATTAAAAATTGTTTGAGTCTATGAAATGACAGTACAAAAGCAAAAAATCATTTAAATATAGTGTTATTTTAAGGACAAGAGGCAAATGGATATGCACTTGATTACAATGAATCTGGAAAAAAGAGGAACTACAGAAGGTTCATTCTGCCCATTAAGACAAAGACTCTGCTTTTCTCTCTGAAGGACGACATTGTCAACAGTGTCCCCCCCAGTAAAGGTTCCAAGGAGCCATGCGTCATCGGCGAAGCGCTTTTCTCAGCCACTTGTGCTCGGAATGGCCGGTTCTCTGATAAACTCTAAGCAGCTTGCCATCTCCGGGTGCCCTCCAGCGATTCCTGGTGCCTTTGCTTGCGGTGAGGACCCGCGGGTGGGTGTGTGTTGACCTGTATTTTCAGCTTTATTTTGCATCCTCACCCTGAGCCTGCTGCCATCTCGTGTGCCACTGTTGGTCTGGTGCTGTTTTCTAGTGCCACAAATTCTTAGAACCAAACTGACCCTTAAGGATTGTCTGTCCAGGGTCTCCCATGTTGGGGGCGGGGGGCTGCCTCCCACTTAACCTTCTGGGTTCAGCGCTGCACAGGGACCACCTGCCCCGCGAGGCTGCCCACCCTCCAGGCCGGTTTGGTGCCCCTCCCCACACTCCCGAAGCGCCCCGCATGCCTGCCTCTTCGCTGCAGGCTGCACTGGCCTGTGCTGTGGCCGCCACCCAGCCTCCTGTGACCCCCTGTGGGTGGGGTGCTGGCCCCCCAACCTGCACATCCCCAGCTCCGCACAGAGTCGGCCCCGATCCAAATTCGTGAAATGAATGGGAGGGTGACACAAGTGGAATGGGGTTCCTGTCAGCCTCCGGCATCCGGGATATTTTGGCTGAATGCAGAACAGGGAAGGGCCCAGCACCCACGCCAGTGTTTCCCCAGTAAGTGGCTCCTGTCAACATCACTCATGTCAACAGGCCACCGCACCCTGGGTTTGCTTCCTAATGGACAGCTTTTTCTTCATAAAGGTGTCCGCCTTGTGACCCTGCCACATGGGGCCAGTGCCCATTGAGGCAAATATCGGTGCTCAGAAGGGCAGCCGTGAGCAGGCTGGGTGTGAAGTGACTGGCCAGCGAAGAGGGCCTGGCTGGAGCCCCTGGGCAGTTGAGGGCACCTGTCGGATGAGGGCTGCCACCCCTCTTCGCACCTCAGAACCCTGACCAGGAGGTGTGGGCTGAGAGGGGCAACTGGACAGGTCCCTGGAGAGGCCAGGATGGCCCAGACCCCAGGCATGGGTTCCCCAGGGTCCCCCAAGATGCCAGGCCTCTGGGCACACTGACAGGGCAGAGGGCACCTCCTTGCCCCCTGAGCTGCCCTGCACATGTCTTACAGCCAGGAGCAGCCTATCCATCTTGTCTTTAACAATAAGGGCTTTGAAGGACTTTGTCTCTGCTTCCAGGGACCCCAGAAGGAATATAAGGGTGGGAAACTGGCAGGGAGGGGGTAGGGCAGCAAGATTCCCATCTCTGGATCCGCCTCAGCACAGACTGGCCGCCAAGGCAGAGGCCATGGTCACGTTAGAGGGAGGAGCCTGTGCTGGCCAGGCCCTCCTCACCGCTCCCCGTCTCCACGCTGCTCGTGTCCGCTAGTGCCACACCTGCCTGTCCTATTGTGTGCCCATCTTCGGCTCATCCCAGGCTGCCCACCCACGCTGAACCCAAAGCTCCTGCTGCTTCAATCCCCAAATCACCCCCGAGAGAAAGGGCGCTTTCTCAGGGGAGCCCTGGTGTGTGCGGCCGAGGCTGCTGAGCCCAGAGGTCCTGTGGCCTGGGTCCCCCAGCCTCAGAGGTCAGCATGGGACACGCCTCTGCATGCCCACGTCGTGAAAATAAATCTGCAGGTCATGGTGTCATGAACAGCTGTCCTTTCCTGTGCCGAGTCACCGAGGGTGCACACAGGAGAAGGAGCCCGGATGCTGAATGTGGGGTCACTTGCTAGAAAGCAGCTCTACTCAGAGGTTCTCCTCATGGAGAAGAGTTTCCAAGAAGCCCCCGATAAGGACCATTATGCTTATCAGATGGGTCCCACTGGCCGTTGTAGGTGATTAAACCACAAAATGTCGCTGAAACATACACGAGCATCAGCAAAGACAGGTTTTGTGACAGAAGGAGGTCGGGACGTGGCTGGAAAAGTCGGGTTCCAGTCCCAGAAAGCCACTTCCTGGTTCTGTGCCTGAGAAAATGTATTGAACCTCAGCTTTGTCATCTTTCAGGAGCAAATCCTACCACCGATGCAGGACCATGGTAAGGACACATGAGATGATGCCAGAGAGTGTATCACAGAGCCGAGCCACAAACGTTTGTCTCCTCAAATTCTGACGGCAGATCATCTCTTACAACATAAACCCTTCAAGGGAGCATTGCTTCCTGCACACCTGTGACCCACCACGCATTTGTATGAACACGTCCCGCAGAAATAACCTCAGGGACATCAGCATAGGTGTCCGTGGCAGCCGCTTCATGGAAACACTGGAAATAACCTAAGTGTCCATCAGGAGGGGCCTGCAAAAGGGAAAATCCCCCCGCACCCACGTTATACATGCACACAGCCATCAGGAAAATGGGCTCACAAGGAGCAATGGCCCATGAGGGGAGAGCGGCTTTGCAAAGCAGTGTGTTTAGCCAGACCTATGTGGTTCAGAAAGTCGAAAAGAGACAGGCAGGCAGAATGACAAGCACTCCCAGGCACACATGTATATAGAAAATGAGCTTTTACTTCTCATTTTATACCTTTTATGTCTCATGAATTTCCCATGTAAGCCAAAAGAAAATGTCCCAACCATCAAAACAAAAATCTTTGCCCCTGTCCTCATCTCCCAGGGAATGTGTTCAATGCAGGAAATTTTGTGGCAATGCACCAAGGTGAGGAGAGAGAATACGAATGAGAGGGCTGCCCACAAAAAGCCAGGTCAGGATGCTGCTCCACTCAGGTAGAGATTTAAGACTCCGTTAATGGTACGTCACTGTCTTCGTGTCCATGAGACATCAGGCTGCGGCTAAGCCCAGTGCCACATAGCACGCATGTATCCAGAGGTGCAAACATGACACTGGCCTAATGAGAAACTCAGAATGGAGACACCCTTCCCCCCCAAAAAAAAGTACAAGTCAAACACAATGGTGAATGTATTCAGAAAATGTCAGCTGCCAAAAGTCTGCACTTCAAATTTCGTCTCCAGTTGGGTGAAAATGTCCGTGGGTCCCAGAACACTGGAATAAAACTCCATGTGGTTCCATTTTTATGGGTGAATCTGAAACCAGGTGGTTCTGAGAAGAGATTTCCCACAGCCCTGCCCCCCCCCGCGGTTTCCCGGATGCATGGTTCCCTAAATGAAATTACAAACATGAATCTCTTCTATGCAAGCCAGCTTCAGACCGAGTACACCAATTACAGGCTTGTCATTTTCCCTTTGTCAACCCCAATTTTTAGCCATAAAAAATGTGCTTGTGATACAACTTTTTGAGCTCAAAAGAATCAAGTGTTTTGTTCTGTTTGGTCTGGTTTGGGGGTGGCGGGGGAGAGAGAGAGGACTCGCAAATGTCTTCCTAACTTTTCTGAAGGGAAAACATCATACACAAATTAATCATGACTGGTTTTGATCATAATTCAGTGATTCCTGATTCTCGAGTTATTTCCAAATCTTTAAAAAAGTGTTCAGTAGTAAGACAATCATTTCTCAGATGGTGGATAGAGGGTCTGCTGGGGTGGGCAGAGAAGGCATGAGTTCATGGGGAGAGAAGCATGGGCTGTGGAAGATGAGGCATCAGGCAACGCATGACAGGTCACACGGCCTGAGAACGAGCATGTGGCACACAGCACCTGTCCTCCAATAGCTGGGCGCAATGGCGTTGGGTCAACGATGGGCTTCAACACCCACTTGGAATGGTCCATTGTTGGGACGGGTAAGCCACATCTTCACCGTATTTGTGGAGGTTTTTCTGTGTGCTTTAATATAGCTATACCTTTTTCTAACAGCCACATACTCTAACTTTGACACATTTGAAGATAGAAGATCTACAGGGAAATGTAGAATCAACAGCCATAAGACACTGGGTTACAGTTCACAAGAATTTGCAATTTAAGTAGACGATGACGGAAGAAGAGATGTAGATCACGGGGAATGTATCTCCCGGCTGCTGCGTCTGCAAGTAGGTTAATTAAGTCACCAGCGATCTGCAGAGGCGAGTGTAAAACACCGTGATCGAGTGAACTCTTCTCGGGGGTTACGCAATTTATAACCCACACCATCCTCGGAGGAGGAGCTGCTCTCTGCCAGGCTTCCCAGGAGTCAGCTCCACACGCTCCGTTCGCCTGCGGAGGAGGAAGCAGACAGGTGGGCAACCCTGGCCCTCCCGTGCCCACTGTCAGGCCGGCCCTCCCCTGCACCCTGGCCCTGCGCTCAGCCATCCTGGCACTGATGAGCAGCCTGCCAGGGGGGTGTGCTCAGGAGCTCCAAGAATAGCCAGTGCAGTGCATGCCCCTCCAGAAGGAAGGCAGGGCAAAGGGGCACCCGGGCTGGCATCTCAGGGGGGTCACAGAGGGGAGCCTGCCACCTCCCAGTCCTGAGCCTTTTGCCCCCGTGGAGAGAAAGAACACCCCGAACTTCCATCCAGTGCCCACCCAGCCTGATAAACAAGCCAAAACCTGGAATCTGGGTTCAATACATAGAGCCCTAGGGCCTAGACTACACTCACATATTCTGTTTTAAATTAAACTGCATAATTTACCATTGCTTTTCAGCTGGGGCACCTGGACTAAGGAAGGTGACGCTGCATTTCCTGAGCAGTATCCATGCATCGAGGGGTCCACCCAAACCACCCCCAAATGGTCTTTCACAACACTCCCCAGTTGGGTCTGCCCCAATTCCTGCTCTCAGCAGGTCTCAAATGATCCCGGTAAGGCAGAGGCAATGGAAGCAGAGCTCCCCGCAAATCCTCACGTCCTAAAAGACGGGGTGGGGTACGAAGAGTAAAACTCTCAAGAGCCAGCAGCCGGCCTCGGAGAGCACGAGACAGCGGGGCTGCCCTTCTGACCTAACTGGCTCAGCGGTGGGCTCATGAGAAGAGCGTGCCCGGGCTCTGGGCGCGTCCGTCCAGGATGCATGCACGGCCCCCCGTGCCACACTCATGCCCCAGGAGAAGGTTTCTGCTCCTTCCGACCAAACGCACCTGACAACGGGTGCCCAGGACAAAAGCCTCAGCTCACAGGAACGACAGAACTTGGCCAAGGCCCCCAAAGCGGCGCCTGCAGCAGCTGGGCCCGAACCACAGCGCTCCATCCGGCCGGCTTTCCCATCACACGTGCAGTGCTTCGCCTCTGGCCCTGCTCCCTGACCCACCAGCCACCGCCATTTGCCCATTCCAGGCGAGCGGACAGAACCCCCCGCCTGGCGGAAGGGCCTCTCCCTAGAAGCCAGTCTGCCACACCAACCTCGCGCAGGACAAACCAGGGCGACCGCTGGACGGGCCGAAGCCTGTGCCCTCCCAGCCACAAAACAAGGGCAGTCCTGCACATCTGAGAGAAGACGGGTGCGGCTCCCGGCACAAGACGGGGCTCCACACTTGGAACTGGGGAGTCTGCATGAGCAGAACAGGGGTCAGTCTGCAAACACACCTGATCTCTTTGCCTTAGAAAACTGCCTGGATATAGCCACTCTTCCTGAGGAGAAACGCCCCATTTGCTTTGCCTGGCACCACAACACGCTTTCTTTTGGATGCTGTGGTAGGTAGGCTGGAAAATGGCCACCAAGAAGCCCCCTCCCTGGAAACTAAATGGCCAGTAAATATAGACAAGGTGCCCTGCTTCATGACTGATGAGGGAAGTGCAAGCTACAACAATGAGCTACCAACTCAAACCCATCAGGTAGCACATGCTTTCAATTTTGGCCAACTGTTGGTCAGGTATGAAGAAAACATGAGAAGAATTCTCACACCCGCTATTAGTAGGAATAGACAATAGTTTGTAGTTTGGGAAAGGAATTTGGGAATATATAACAAAGTAGAAAACACTTGAACCCATTGACTTAGCCAGGAGATTTCTTGGTAGAAACTTGCTCCCAGGTATAAGGGTTTAAGCAAGACATTAACTGCTTACAAGAAAAACGAAAAACAAAAAACGGGAAACAAGCTGAATACCTGTTAATAAGAGAATGGATAAACGGTTAATTCATCAAATGAGAGGACATAGGGTAGATAACATAAATGAACTAGAGGTTTTTTTGTGTGTCTTTTTGTTCGTTTTTTTTAGGGCAGTGCCACTGGCCCTCATAAGTGGGATCCGAACCGGGGCCGCTGGCTTCCCAAGCCAGCACTTAACCACCGCGCCCCTCGGCCGGCCCTGAACCAGAGTTTTATATACAATCTCAAAAATATAACATTGAGTGAATAAAAACAGGGGTATGGAAGATATGATACCATATAGATATTTTTACTCTGCAAACCACTATCATAGGTAACATTTATTGATGGGTAAATATGTCATACAAGTATAAAAATATGCATAAGAATGATAAACATTAAATTCAGATTAAGGGCTACTCCTAAGGTGGAGGGAGGGGCCGGCATCACAGAGGGGCACATGGTGAGCGGCAGGGGTGTTGTTAAGATGTGATCAAAATGATGGGTAGATGGGGTATTTGTCTATTATTGCTTATTCCTTCGGAATTAGAAATATTTCCTAATTTTAAAAAATATGTTTTCATAAAGAGACCTTCATGGTGGGGTGCTTGTCTGGAGCTGGGAGTATCTGGCAGCTCCCAGTTCTATGAATTCGCAGGGGGGTCTTGCAACCACCAAGACACATTCTGCCACTGACAATGTCACCCGGATTTCTGGTAAGACAGCAACTTACTTTACGTCACAGCCAAGACTGACAAGCAGGCAAGATGACACAAATTTTTGTCTAAAAACAGAAGGAAATGTGGCTGTTTATAAAGCAGTCCAAATGTAATGAATATTTATAGGTTACAAAGCCCAGCCTGCCAAAACGACCTGATTAATAATAGAGAGGGCTAGCTAAACCTGGTAACCTTTTATGATAAATTATAGGCTGTATGTCAGTGGTCCGCAGGCTGGCAGGGGGTGACTCCTGGTCCCCGGCCCCTCCTTCTGAAGGAGCCCCTGTCAGGCATGGCAGGCTGTCTCAGACAGAGGTGGAAAAGGAGGCGCAGCCCCCTGAACGCATCAGGGGTCAGGGAGAGGGTAGCAAGTTACAGAACTTGGGGACTCTGCTCTGGATTGCTATTAGCTGGAAAAATAGACGGGTTTCGGGGAGGCCTCCTGGGATAAAAAGGCAGCCAGTGTGAAGAAAAGTGCCGTTAGATCACTTCAGCCTCCGGTAGACGGTTCTGTGGCAGGCGGCCCTGCTGTCTGCGTCCTGCCCCAGTTCCACAGCAGACGGCCCCACACATCCAGCATCGGCCACTTGGAAATAATGTCTGCTGTTGATATGCATGTTTTCACCCCTGTGAACATTAATGGGAGTTTTGTGTATGTATTGATTGCCAAAGAAGCCTAAAGTTTAGAGCATTCATTCTGAATTCCAAGATGTTTGTCAATTCCTCCTAGACCTTTCGTCCTCGTCGGAACGTGGTATTTTGAAGTCCTTTTTCTCTGCATATTTTAAAAGAAGAAATTTAGGGGCTTATCTCATCTGATCTTCGGTCTCCGAGGCCCGAGTCGTTTAATGGGTCCGTCGATATACATCCATATTTAGGCTGAGATGAATGGGCACAGCCGAGCACTTGCCTTGGCAGCAGGGCTGGGTATCAATCATAAAGATTGCTCGGGCAGACACATCAGCCATTTGGCATCCTGGGTCCCCCACCCCCACCCAATATGGGTGAAGACACTTCCAATATATCAATAATGATCTGTGTCCAAAACTTCTCAAGGGGATCCCATGAGCCAGGAAGGAGATACATTTACTCCAAGGCTGTATTACATTCCAGTTGCCTCTGCTCCATGGAACCCCACATGTGACCTTCCCAGCTTTCTGAAATATGGAAGAATTTAACTCACATCTTTAGCTGTCAATGGCCGCAGCGGCTGTCAGGCAAAGAGTGAACCAAGGCTCAGGGGGTCAGTATCGAAAGGAGTCAATTTGAACAGCTCTCAGTCTGGGGTGCACTGGAGGGCTGCTCTCTGACCTCTTTTTTCACCTCCTCTCCCTGAAGCTGTGACTCGCCCTTCCCGGCCACACTCTTCACTTCCTTACAGACTTGTGGCTATTTTCCCTTTCAAATGCCAGCTCTCAGCCAGGTGGCTCTTCTCAGGTGCTGGGGTCCCTGCAGAGCTGGCATCCATTCCTTCCCCGTGGGCGGCTGCTTGCCGGGGGCCCTCCCAGCTCATGGGCCGCACAGAGCAGTCCTCAGGCTGTTGTACTAAACTTCCTCCACTCTCTACCCAAGTGGCCTTGGAGGGTTAGGGACCTTGTGGGAAGCTGTTTTCCCAGCCCCAGGTGAGGGTTAACTACCCACCTCTGGGCCCTGGGAGAAGAGAATTGATAAGACCAGGGAACACTCCCTACACCTCCATATGAAAGCTCTCACACAGCCAATACTGGGGTGTGTTGCTTTTTTCCCTTCTAAAACCTAAGTGTAGGGAAATGCAAGTCAAAACACAACCAGATACCACCTCACACCTGTCAGAATGGCTATTAGCAAAAAGACTACAAATGACACGCGTTGGTGAGGATGTGGAGGAAAGGGACCCCTCCTCAGGCATGGTTGGTGGGGTGGCAAACTGGTGTAGCCACTGTGGGAAAAATAGAAAATGGGTATGCCATGTGACCCAGCAATCCCACTTCTGGGTACTTATCCAAAGAAAATGAAACACTAATTCAAAAAACTATCTGCCCTTCCATGTTCATTGCAGCATTAGCCAAGATATGGAACCCACCTAGGTGCCCATCAAACGATGACTGGGTAAAGAAGAGGTGGTACATATGCAATAGAGTATTACTCAGCAATGAAAAAGCATGAAATACTTTTGCGACAACATTGCTTTATCTCTCGGGTGTTGTGCTGAGTGAAAGAAGTCAGGCAGACATAGACAAATACCTCAAGGCTTCACTTATCTGTGGGATCTAACAACAGAACAAAATAAAAACGGACGCATAGAAACAGAAACTAATGGGTTGGTGGGGGGTAAGAAAGGGGAGGGCTATAGCCAACCACATTGTGATACGTTTACACGGTGACAGATGCTGACTAGACTTTGTGGGCTGATCACATTGTGCAGTATAAAAATGTCAAATCATCACATGGAGCCCTGAAACTAATATAACCAATATAAGATTGCATGCCAAATGTACTTACATTAAAAAATAATAATAATAAAAATTTAAAAACTAAGTGTAGGAGCAAGGGGGAGCAGAGATACTACGTGAGAGGGAACAGAGTAGGAACCCAGAGAGGTTGTAGGAAGGGTGCAGACCTGGTGACGATGGTATGGTTGGCAGACCCGAGAAAACAAAAATAAACAGTAGGAAAAGAAAAAGGAAGGGAAAATTCAACAAAGACCCAACCATGGGCCCCGTCAAGACCAAAAACGGTTTCATAAAGTGCAGGAGTGCCAAGAGGCTTTCTCAGTTCCCACTAAGTAGGGGTGGCTCGCCCCACCTGCACTCTGATCCAACCGACCGTAAAACCAGGAGGCAGACTAACGCTGTGATAATCTGACGGTGTGATACCAGGCTTCTACTATACGTACTGTTCCAAGGGACATGTGGCTTAACCTATGGTAAATTTAAATCCATTTAATGACCTGTATTATAACAAGATCCTACCTTAAATAGAAGTTCCCAGGAGAGGGGGTCTCATGTCCCCTTACTACGTCATTCATAGTGATAACTGGAAGTACAGATGGGACACAGGGGAGCAACAGAGTATTTCTCAAACTGAGTGTGCGTTATGTGGTGTTGGACACTGACCAAGAGGATGTCAAGGCCTCGTCCCCCTGGTGTCGGGCAAATGTCCATTAACCCAGGCCACTGTCAGGCCTCTCACTCTACGAAAACTTGCCCACAGAGCGGGCAACCACCATCTACACATCACTGCTAGGCCGTGGGGCTGCCTACAGCTAGGCCAGCCCCACAGGAGGGACACTCAAATCTCACCTGCCCCTGCTCATAGACCAGTAGGAGTCAGGCCCCAACCGCTGGCTGGGCCTCAGGACCCCTGCAGCACCAGTAAATTTAGGCATAAATCTCCCAGGAACTCATGACAGACAAGCCCCGTGACAGCTATGCAATTACCGTTGATGGTCGACCTTCCAACGAGGTTCCTTTGAATTATAGAGATCTTATTAGAAGCCTCTGACCTCTTGAATTTTCGAGGCAGAAATGGCATGAAAATCCAATACTCTTATTTATGCCAGCTCTGCAAAAAAGGAAAAAAAGGAACTACATGCAGACAGAAAGACAGACAGACACACAGACACATTTCTGACTTCAAGGATGTAACCCCCCTTCCTACCGGGAGGGCGCTTCGTTCACCAGGACTGGCTGGGAGCACAAAGCCAACCTTCCCTTCTGGTCCTTGGTGCAGGCTCTACGAAGAAAGTTCTAGTCCTCTCCTTCCAGGGGAGAGGATCCAAGCAAGACAGGGACGCACAGAACTCAGCTGCTCCTTAGGTCCGAGAAGCCACGTGGGTGGGGAAAGGTGGGACTGAAAGGAGGCAGCAGCTTAAGCGAGGTTAGGGGGGAGTAGGTCTTTACTGAGGGGCGGGGCTAGCCAAGGGGGTGGGGCCAGTGTGGAGGGGTGGAGCTAGAAAATCCCAGGGCTAACGAGAGCCTTGGATGGGAAGGGGTGGAACTAATGCAATGGGCAAGGTCAATGAAATGGGGCGGAGCTCGTGGCCTAGACTTCCCCGAGGAGCTGGGGCCGGAGGGAAGGCAGAGGGGCTGGGAGGGAAGAGGAGCAGGGCCGAGGAGGTGTGCAACGTACGCTATCAGTTGGGGGAGGTCTCTTTGTTTTTTTAATTCAAAAAAGAAGAAAATTTAAAGCAGAAATTGTAAAAGCCCTGGGGAAGATCACTTGGGCCACCTGGTGCCTACATGTCACACGGCCTTTAATTTCCTTTTCCTGGGTGAGCCCGCCAACGGGTCCATCCCGAAGTCCAGGTGTTGAGGGCCCCTGGCTCCTGCAGGGAGTTGTCTTCAGGGAAGACTCTGAAGACATCAGCATCCCAGGAACTCGTCTTACTAATATGCATCTCGTCGATTTGTGTTATGGAAGCTGTCTGGGTTCAAGGGTGTTTCACTAGCACAGCTTACTGGGGACTGCATTTTTCTCAGGGGTGCGCAATGAGCTCTACATCAAAGCCTGATTGAGCAGAAAATATGTGCTAATGTTCACAGCAGTACTCTATTATAGCATAAGTGTGCTTGTAAATATTCACTGCATGTTATTACGCCATTTGAACCAAGAATATTGGGAGGTGAAAGGTCGGCCTAATGCTCTCTCCAGAGGCAGCAGTTTTGAATATAACCAAATGGGATAATGGTCAGGAATACCCAGAGGGGGCAATGTAACACATCGTAAAGAATTGTGCTGTGAGTTTTAAGTTTTCAGGACAACAAAGATGCCGAGGAGATGGCTCCCAAGCAGTCATTATTAATGGAATGACAAGGCTAATGCTAAGCAGAATGTCTTCCCGACAATAAATCTTGTCCCCATGCCATTAGTACTCCTTACAACTGCAAATAGCAGTTAGGTTATAACCTAACATGGCAGAGTTTTATCCTCTCAATCTCTAATGTGTTTTATAATGCTGTTAGAGTCAGGAATCCCAACTGTTTAAGCTCACTTAATCTAGGAGAAGTTTAAACACGAATTTTAAATGCAAAAACCTGCTTTGATATTAGTTTTCCTTAATTAAATAGGAGATCTTTATAAGAAGTAGATCTCCTTCAACACACATCAGCCTGGAGTAGGTAAGCATTGTGGAATTTTAAATGCCACACTTTGTTCAGGCTCAAGTTTGTGTGTTGTGATACGGCATTTTTTTTAAAAGAAAAGAATTCTCTTCATGGGAGATAAAAGTTGCATATTTACTTGTTAAACTCTAACCATACATTGTATTCAAGCTCCTATAGGGAACTTGATCCGTTTTTAAAAATAACTTATTTGTCTACACTTTCAGCATAGTTTCCTTTTAAAACTGTTAGCTCACCCTGTCATCAGACTTGACTTCCTTTAAATACAACAGGATACTTTGAAGACCAGACCATCATCACACCCCCTCTCTTGTTGACCCTTCCCAGTGACCACAGGGACACAGAGCAGGAAGTCAGCTTTGAAACAGAGGGCACCCCCCTGGCAACTGCAGCGGCTGCAGGAGGGTCTGGGCAGTGAGTACCAACCATCTGCCCAGCCTCCCTGGGTGATGGGCCGGGAGTCCAATGCACAGACCGGGCAGGGAGAGCCCCCACCACTTGTGGAGCAGGGACTCCTCCTAGGGCATCTGCCTTCACTACAGTCCCACAGGAAGGCCACTGGTTCCGCAGTCCTCACCCACCTCCAGCAGCACATCTGACCACACAACCCCTGGGCACGTGGCCAGGCCAGGGAGACGGTCCCACCGTACTCGCTGTCTGACCTGTAGAATTTCTGGTGCGTTCCCCGAGAGCCCTCTGGACCAGCAGAAGGGCCCCAGTGCTGCTCATTCTGCCGACTGATTGTCCCCTCATGACCAAAGCCTCTCCATCCCTCGGAATAGGTCCCTCAGCCGGGCAAGGCAAGCTAAAGATGGAAGCCCCTTCGAGCTCCTACAGCAGCTCCTTTTGGGGAAGTTGTGGGTCACTGGTCACCTGGAAGGTAGGAATGTGGCCCATTACCCTTAAGCTTCTTCCTTGCTACGTTTATAGTGGTAATTGCCAATATTTGTATATCTTTTCATAGTTTACACACACACACTCCCATACGTCATAACTTCATTCTGTTCTCACAACTATGTGAGACCATCGTCCCATCACACAGATGAGGAAACTGAGGCAGAGAGTGACTCAGACAGGGGCCACCTAGGTGGCAACTGGGAGGCCTGGATCCAGCCCTGGGCTCTGAGTCTCCATCGGCCTCTGGGCCCAGTCCTTTCCGCGTGCCAGGAGACACCACTGATTCCTAAGTTGTAAAGTCACTTTCAGATACATGCAATTGTTTCATATTATCAATGTGATCCAAATGGTACATTATGATTGCTAATTCTTACTCTGTAAATAATAAACACTAAAATATTTGAGATTCTTCTGCCATAAATTTTCTAAATATCTCTTGACTCTTTCATCAAAGAGCTGTTTTTAAGCTAAGGTCACACAGCTAGAAGGAGCATTGGGGTCATTATAGGGGTCTGGCAATTAAAATGCAAAGGGAAGGGGCATCCTTTAATCAGAGGATCCTGCTCTGTTTTTGCCAAAGCATGTCTGTCATGCCCCCCACCCCCTCCGGCAGCCCCGCCTCCAAATGCCCCCAGGAGCCAGCAGACAGGATGGGTGTCTGCCCTGGAAAGGTTTGTGCACAATATGTCCCTATGTCACACGTGCAGGAGCAATACATGTATGCACATTCATGCATGCAGACACATACATACACACGGGCATACATGCCTGCAAACACATGCAAACAAGCACAGCGGTGTAGGCACACATGTGCACACAATACTTTTTTTGAAATGTGCGGCGTCTCTGCCATGAAGGCATTGCAGGATGTCCAATGGCTCATACAGAGAATGGCCCCAGTGGTTCCCTCGGGGAAGGACCCTGGCTGGGGGGTGACTTTATGCAATTGCTGAAAGTTTTGAAGTTCATAAGACTTTTAAAAAATCTTATACAGATAAACACGCATCCTTCCGGCTCACTATTGCTGAAAACAATGAGAAAGGGCTCTGTCCAGCTGGACCTGAGTAGCTTGAAAAGTGCCCCCAAAGCATCATTCAGCCTTTGGATCTTTCCCCAGAAAGTGCTGTTTTCAAGTATCTTCTGAGCCTCCTGCTGAGTGACCGACTTCAGGGATGCCAGGTCAGAAGGGGAGAACCCTCCCCCGGTTTTCAAAGGTTCTGGCTTGGCCCTGCAAGGTGGGAGTGTCAGCAGGGCCGAGGGCCCCTCTGCCCAGGCCTGGGCTCCACGGGCAGCAGCATCTGGCCTCCGAGAGGCTGCCAGACCGGCCCAGCCCAGCGGTGGCGGCTGCAGTCCGTCCACCACCCGGGGGGCTGAGCTTTAATTGAAAATGTATGTTTAATTGAAGAGTCACCTGTTTCATGTGTGATCAGAAAGCAGGCTCCCTCAGACTTGAAATGAGGACTAGAAGGGTAGCACTACATGTCTTCTTTGTGAAGGATGGAAGTTTCATATTTAATTCATACCAGGATTCCTTGGTTAGGAAAGCAAGACTTCTAAAAGCCAGGCTTCCATAGATATTTAAACCACTCAGCCTCTTCATGGCACAGGGTTCTGTTTTGTTGGCACCTGATCATCCACATTTGGCATCCCATGGAAGGGGGGACATCAGAAAGGCTGCACTACCCCCAATTCATTTCAGGAGCACTGTGGGCTCGGAAGCCAGCTTGGAAATCTATGCCACGAGGAAGAGAACGTGCACAAATATAATTAAGTGTTGTTATCTTTATTATATAAGTCACGCATATAAATGGGTAAGAAAAAAGTAAACGTCCCAATACATGAATAGAAAAAGACAGAAATAAGCAATTCTAAGAAGAGAGAATACAAATTTTAATATGAAGAAAAATATTTAAATACTGGTTAATCAAAAAATGGATATTAAGCCTGACCCAATTCTTAACCCATCCCACTAGCAGGAAATGGTGGTGGTGACATCTGGAGCAGAGGCGGAGGAGATCGGTGACTCGGGGACTGTCGTGTGATGCCGGTCCAGGAGAAGCAGGGCCGTGCTCGTGTGAAACTGTTTGGCACAAAGGAACCAGAGCCTTAAACTATTCATGTTCTTAGACCCCATACTTTTGTCCTGGGACTCTAACCAAAGAAAACGTTCTAAATTTACAAAAAGCTTTTTAAAGATGTTCACAGAAGTGGTATTTATAATAACGAAAAAAGGTAAACATTTAAAATAATAAATGTCACAGAATTACGGAAATGACGAAGCAAATCCTAATTCTTGCATTTGCTGGAATATCATGTAACCATTTAAAAACTTGGTTTACAAAGACGGCAGTATAACATTTCTAAACTTATATCATCATCTAAGGAAAAATAGAACACATTGAAGTTTTATATTCTGATGGATTGTAACTTAAAAAAATATCTACAGGGAAAAATAAGTCTGAAAGAAAATATGCTTATTATTAATCACACTTGGGAAAGGTGGATGATTTCAATGTCTGTTTTTTAAGTTTCATAAGATTCCTCAATACTGTAAACAGGAAAACATATTTTAACCTTTATAACCGTGTTTTTCCATTTAAACAAAGCCGGGGAGACAGGTCACCACGGGAAGTTGCAGATCAGCCCCTCGCTTTGCTGGTCAGGCGCGGGACGCTAAGGGGCTCGTGTGGCTCCAAGTCACAGCACTCATTAGAGAAGGCTCCCTCTGTAGAATTTGTCTCTCTGTATTTGTTAATTGTATCAACTCCCATTAATTAATTAATTCTAGAGGGATATTATTTTCTAACTAGGAGCGAGTCCTGGGGAAAAGCAGCACTTCTCTTTCTCCCAACATACACGCTTTGAGGCCCCGGCCAGAAAAATAGACAAGGAAGGAGATGATTCCAGTGCCAAGGGTACCATGTTCCCAGAGAATCATTTTAAAGGGAAAAAATAACTTACTGGTTAAAAACTACACGCCGGTCACGTAATAGGGTCTAATGGATTCGTTTGGTGAAACACAAACTTTTGCTCTTGTCAGTTCCCGAAATTCTACACGGGGACACTGTGCAGAGCAAGCGCAGCACCCTCAGAAGGGCCCCACATACGAAGTTCCTGAGGAGCTCCGCATCTAGGAATCAACATGGAGTCCGCACAAGGTGGGGGCATGATCCCGGAAGAGCATTTCCACGTTGGGCCCCACCAACTCCCCGCAAGAAGAAGCCTGGGACTTGTCTTTGGGGTCCATTTCTCCCCACTCTCCCCGTCTCCTGGGAGGCTGCACGGATCCAAAGGCAAGGGCCCCTGACAGGAAGTCTGACACCCGGGGCCTCTGTCTGCAGCTGATCCTACACAGCCCGCCTCCCCCAAGCCTCCCTCTGCCTCAGTTTCCCTGCCTGCAGCACCAGGGCAGATCGTGCTGAATGCACTCTTTAATTCTCCACTTCTGTGACTTTCCTAAAGCTTAACAGGTCGAGAATAATTCCACTAGATCCTATCAACTCCACCTAAATCACTTGCTGGTATAAAGATAAATTGGAAATACTAATGCTTAGTGAATACATTACTCTGTACTTCTTCTACTTAGTGAAACATTTAATTAGTATTTACTAGAAAATTACTATCAATTACTAAAAATGACTACAAATTACAAGCAAAATGGATAAATTTTCTCTCTACCACTAAAATAAATTCAATTACTAACTTGAAGTAATTGCGGGTAATTTATTTCTTGGAGGGCAGAGAGCTGTAGACAAACTGGAAGGAGATGATTAAGACGCTCCGAGCGGCTGATTTATGAGCAAACTTAAATAGCTAAGTCTGGGTGGTTGCGCGAAGCAAGTCAGAACACACACCGCAGGTCGGCCACAGACAGCTTAACCAACACGCAGTCGCTCCCTGTGGCTCAGCAAGGAGGGCCGCTGCGGTGGGCAGCAGATCGATTTAATCAGGGGCTTTCTGCTAAAATACTTAGAGGTTTGCTTGATGGTGAAATCTGAGGCCCTAATATGGTTTCCCAAAGGAAGTCCTCAACACCCTGAGCGCACACAGGACAGAAGGAGGGAGGAGGTGTTGCAGAGTGATTCCGGAGGCGTCGGAAGGGAAGGGGGAGATTCAGGGGATGCGCTTGCGATGATGTACTCTGTCCCCGGTTTCATCAGGTGGTGCCGTCCCCTGCCCCATGCTGAACACGTGAGCAGTTGCGGTGAGGAAGCAGCTGCCCTCAGGTGGGTTATTTGTCCCTAGTGGTCACACTATGTCATGCTGCACGGGCATTTGGGGGTGGGACAGGCACTTAGGAGGCTCAATTGGAGGTCCTTTAAGTAAACATCTCCTGCCCAGACCAGATGTGCCCCACACACACTCACACCCCGGGAGCGCCTGATCGTATTTGGAATGGTGACGTAACATGGTGCACTAAGGACCAGTGAGTGGCGCACACAACTGAGGCAGAAAATAAGGACAAATGCTGCCTCGGATTCCCCAGTCCGGGACAGAACGCAGTTCAATGCTGAATTTGGAGTCAAAAGACCCGGGTTGGGTTCAGATTCCATTGACATCTCCCCAGAACAGTGTCACCTAAAGCAAAACACTTAGCCCCTCTCAGGCTCAGTCACCTTATCTGTGAAATAAAATTAAAACGGCTGCTTCACATAAACAGACTGTGGTCCATCCAGACAATGGAATATTATTCTACGATAAAAAGACATGAGCTATCAAGCCATGAAAAGATGGGCCAGAACCTGAAATGCATCTTGTTTAGTGGCAGAAGCCAGCTAAAAAGTCCACATATGTATGAGTATGATTTCAACTAAATGACATTCTGGAAAAAGCACTACAGAGACAGTAGAAAGGCCAGCGGTGGAGCGGGTGGCAGGGGAGGTGAGCAGGCAAAGCAGAGAGCATGTTTCGGGCAGTGAAACTATTCTGTGTGATAGTGTCATGGGGGACACATGACAGTACCCATTTGTCAAAGCCCACAGAATGCACAGCACGAACCTGAGACCCATATGTAAACTGTGGGTGATAGTTAACTGTAATGTATCAACATGGGCTCACCAGTTGTAACGATGTACTCACTAAGGCAAGATGTTAACTGTCCCGGAAAGTGGGTGTAAGGATCAGAGTGTATGTGGCATCTCTGTACTTCCCACACGAGTTTCTGTAAACCTAAGATTTCCCTTAAATACGATGTCTAAAAAATAAGTAGCTATTTCACATGGTTGCCGTGAGGCCCGAACGAGGCTGAGCCCTGGCAGGAAGCAGTGGGCCGTGTGTGAGAGGGGCAGCCCAGCTGGTGGGAGGCAGCGGGGACTCAGGCAGGGCACTGATTTTCCAGCCACATGAGGGATGCCCGTCACTCCTTCTAGGCCCTCCCAGGTCTGGGCCAGGAGCCTAGCCTGGCAGGGAGGAAGAGTGGACGGTGGCCCTGCACAGGCCGTCGTGTGCAGGGGCATCTTTTGTGGACACGGTGAGCTGTGGCGGGCTGGTTGGAGGTAGAGCTGTGGGTACAGAGGAGCCTGGGCTGGCAGCCGTGTCACCAGGACACCAGCAGGCTCACTCCACGGGGTCCATGCTTCTTTCCAGGACCCGACTCTCTACCTACCCGCGTCAGGTCCACCATCTGCAGGCATTTCTTACTTCCCAGTGCTGGCTCATGTTTTCTTCCAAGGATCCCTCACCACAGGACCCTTTCGTGTGAGAGCAGCTCCTCCTACTGCCTTCTGCTTCCAGCTCACACCGGCTTAGCCATTCAATCACCATGTCACTGCACCCCAAGGAGGATGCCGCTACCAGGCCACCGATGACTGGAGACTGTTTGAAGCATTTAAACCTCACGGAAGAAGAATCTCCATCCCTTCCACGATTCGGGTGGTGCAGGATGCACAGCAATTTACGGCCCTGTCCGGAGTGGGCGTCGCGGACAGGGAATGCGGTGTGTGCTTCTGGGGCAGGAAGCGGGGTGCCATTATGTACAACGGGCGGGCGTTGCCAGGCTGAGCCCGCGGTCACCCAGCCGCAGGCATATAGGGATGCAATGGGGGCACCCCAGGGGCTTGGGACAGATCACGGATGCCATGCGATAATACAGAATGCGCTGTAGTTCATTTATCTTAGATTCGTGCCCACAGCGTAGTGAAGGGAGCCGCCTCCCGGCTCTGCAGCCTGAGACACCCATCCGCACATGTGGGCCACCCACTTGGAGGCTGAATCAAGGCCCCAAAGTGAGTGGTGTTTCCATAAGTCCAATGAAGACATCCTCAGGTTTTGTACCGTGCCACACACGATCAATTTAACACCGGTGCTTCTGAAAAATGCTACCACCATCTGGAAAAATCAACCCAGACTCGTTCCATGTAACTTGCAAAGGCATTTAAATTGGCTCTGAGTACAGCCTTAAAACAGGCTGACAGATACCCTGTGCCAACAGTTTAGTTTTGACTTAATGCTGCAATTACATTCTGTAGTGGCGAAGGAAGTGCTCCACGCAGTCGCTCTGTAGTCCTTCCGCTAACAGCATTAGCGGTACAGAGCTTGCCTGGAACAAGTTAATAAAGAAGGAGAAGGAGGAGAACTCAGCCCCACAGTCGCGCTAAGTGGGCTGGGCTTTGCTTCCACGCGGACTGAGGGAGCCCCGTGGAGAGGTGCCTGGCGGGCGCTCTCAGGCAGTGGGGAGCGGAGCCGGGCTCCCATGGCCTGGCCTCAGCCGCCTGGACAGCTGTGCTCCCCGCTGCCTGTGGAGAGGGACATGGTGTCCGCACCTGAGTTGAGCTGTCTGCAGAGTCCAGTCTGGGGCAGCCACGACCTGCTTCTGCCGCAGCACTGGCCTTCGGGGTGCTAACGGACCCACCCCAAGACACTGCTTTGGAGGACAGCCTGGGATGAAAGCTGCATGGAGGAATATGAAAATGGCTCTCCTCATTGGCCCTCCTGCTCGTGATGGAGGGACCTGCCCATTCAGCTCAGGGCCAGGCCAGTTAGCGGCCCTGACAGGCAGTGACTATGGCCACCTCACAAGGTCACCCTGATGTCTTTGTTTAACAAATCCACAATGCCAGGGACCGAAACCGCTTTGCATTGAGGCTTAGACCACAGCATGAACTAAAACTCATAGACCTCACAGACTGCGCCTGGATAAAACTGTAAATCCTCAAAGTTTACACAAGGAAGGAGCAAGGGTAAAACTTCTCTATTTAATATGCTGCATCCTCTCCTTGCAAATCCCTTCACACTCAGACAGTTTGTCTAAATGGACTCTTAGATAAATAGAACGACATAATTGCTTTGATGTACCAACATATCTGAGTGTCAGGCTTATGAATACATCTTCAGTGCATGGAAAGGAAATGTGTTCAAGGAGTAATTACTTGAAGTCAATATTATATATTCTTATTTTAAAGACACACCTCTCACCCTCGAACAATTATGTACAACTACAGAGTCAATGCAGGAGAGCCACTAGTCCCATAAGGCTATTTCAATTTTAATTCACTGAAATTAAATCAATTGTAAAATTTAACTCCTCAATTTCACTAGCCACATTTCAAGTGTCTAGTAGTCATGTGTGGCCAGGCTCTGTATCGGACAATGCAAATATAGAACATTTCTATCATGGCAGAAAGTTCTATTGAACAGTATTGATCTATAGATTCAAGAAATAATTACTCCACTTGGGGCAGATAATTTCTGCCTCTCATTTCCCACAAGGCAAGCTGCACCTATGTCACTCCAAAAGTTATTACTGAAGCTAGTGAGATCACGAGAGGCTTGGGTGACGAAGTTATGATTAAGTCAAGACCCAGTGCAGGGACCATCCTTGTTGACCAATGGTTAACTGTCCCCAGCCTACAACTTGGTACCCAAATATTTTGGACTTTGCAGACCATACTATTTCTGCCACTATAACTCAATTCTGCCATCATAACATGAAAGCAGCTGTAGATAATATGCAAACAAAAGGGCATGGCTGTGTCCAATAAAAAAAAATCTATTTACAAAAACAGGTGGCTGGGAGAGATCCAAGATGGCGGAATAGGTCAACACCGTGTCTGCGTCCCTCCATGAACACATTAAAATCACAACTAAATTATAGGACAATCAACCTGAGAACCACCTGAAATCTAGCTGAACAGAAGTTTTACAACTAAGAACATAAACAAGAAGCCACGTCGAGACTGGTAAGAGGAATGGAGACAAGAAACAGGCCCCGAACCTTCATGTGGCTGCTGAGAATCAGGAGGGCTATCTCAGCTGTGGAGGTTCCCCCTGGAGAGGCGAGGGACCCCAGCCCCCCACACCAGGCTCACCAGCCCGGAGTACTGGTGCCGGGAAGAGGAGCCTCCACAACATCTGGCTGTGAACACCAGCGGGGATTCTGACCAGCCAGGTGGGCCCGAAGATGACAGGAAACTCAGGCATCCTCTTAAACGGCCCTCTCACAGACTCACTGGCTCACAGGCACTCACCTTGGGCTCCAGCGAAGGGAGAGTGACTCGGGGGGCATCAGAGGCATACGGGGAACAGACTGAGGTGTGTGGCTTCCAGGCAAGGGCTGGAGGAGAGTCGCCATTTCCCTGTGGGAGGTCCTCCTCCCAGGCAGCCGCCAGCCGGGCACCATCTTTCCTGTGCCGAGCCGCCCCCTACGCTTATGGCCAAATCTGAGTCTGATTGGTCTGGTGAGCTCCACTGCTGCTCTGCTGACTCACCGGGACCCCGCCCACCACACCCACCTTTGCCTACACCTGAAGCACTTTCTCCTGAGCAGCCAGTCCCAGCCACATTGCACTCTCTTAGCAAACTATCAGAGTCTGACAGGCCCCAGGCAGATGCTGACTGGCCTCGGTGTGCTCTGAGACTTTTGCTGAGTAGCTCCAGGCTCAGCACTGGCACCAAACCAGAGTCTGCATTAACCTGGTGACCACAATGCTTCTCACTGTAGTGACTCCCTGAGACCCTGCCTCACCCAATTGCATACCATACGTGGCTTTATCAGCAGCTGAACCTTAAGGGAGCCAGCAGGTGGCAGCAGGCCTCTTGGTGTCCTGGCTTTTTTGTGGCGCTACCCCAGCCGTCCTTGGTGCATATAGTGTGGCCTCTGCCACCTGCCTCCTGCTGACAATGAGAATGAGTTTGGTAATCTTATGTGCTGTTCACAAGAATGTGAATTGCTGCAACGTCGGGGAAGAAATTTGGCAATGCCCATCAAGAGCCTAAAAATGACCAACCCTACCAAGGAGTGTCTAATATTGTTTTTAATGCCCTGCAGGCAATTTCGATGCAGCCCCATGATTGAGAATCACCATTCTAAGTGGACTATCATACAGCCACTCAAAATAACATCGATAGGATGTTCACTAGTATAGAAATGGGTTTCTGTTTGCATGTTTAATTTTATAGAAGGAAAAAACACATTATAAAAATTTTAAATACATATAAATGGAAACTGGAAATTATATCAAAATAGTAGTTTCAGCTCAGTCATTCATTCCTTTATTTAACAAATATTTTTGAGCACCAACTCTGATCTAGGCCAGCACTTTTCAAACTTTTGATCTCAAGACCCCTTTATACTCTTAAAAAATATTCAGAATCACATATGGGTTACATCTACTGATTTTTACCATATTAAAACTAAAATTGATCATTTTATAAATATTTATTCATTAATTCCTCTCCTAAAGAAATGATAAATCCACAACATGGTAATACTACAAAGAACATATAAAAAGAGTGGTATTGTTTTACATTTTTGCAAATCTCTGTAAGCCCAGCATAATAGAAGACAGCTGGATCCCCATATTTGCTTCTGTATTCAATTTGTTGTGATATCACACTTCATGAAGACTCTGGAAAATTCCATTGTATACCCATGAGAGAATGAAAGTGAATAAAGCAAACAATGTCTTAGTTGTTTTGAAACTGGTTTTAACCCAGTGTTTAGAAAATAGTGCTGACCTCACGGGCCCTGAGAGGGGCCCGATGGTCCCAGGAGTCCACTGGCCATGCTTTGGGAACTACTGGTCTGAGCCTTCTTCTAGGTTTTAGCTATATAAAAAATAAAAATAAAAAAGTTAGAAAAACAAAAACAAGCTTCTGCTCTCATTCTCTTATATTCTACTAGGGGAAAAGGAAGACTAGTATGTCATCTTTAGGTAGTAAGAAATACTGTGAAGAGGGGCAAGGAGGCACAAGGGGGTGGTCAGGGCACCTGGAGGGTAAGGGCACAGATGGGGAGCCCTCTGGTTTCCTCTGGGTGGCAACTTTATGCGTTCCTGCATGTCTCTGTATTCCGCAAGTTTTCTGTAAGGAACAAGTATGACTAATTTTTTTTAATGTGTTTTAGACAAAGCCTTATTGCAAGGACGCATCATCAATGCAACATGCGGAGGCAGATTTGGAGCCCTGAGTCCTCCATCAGGGTGACTGCCCATCCGGTGCTCACTAGCCCCTCCTCTGCTTCCATGGTGGTCACTGTGATTGTCTCTGAGGGAAAGGCGCTGGGGACCGTGATGCATGGTGCATGTCAGCCCCCAAGAAGGGATCATCTTCTTTGGGAGACACTATGCAGAGAAAACAAGATGCACGTCATTATCCTGTTGATGCTCATTTGTTTCTGGGCTTCATTGATGCACTTCTAGCATCCAGGACTCCAGCTCCTCAGGGCACAGGATGTGGGCCAGTAGGGTCCGTTTTCCTCATGAGCCCTTCATCTCTTCCATTGCAGGCCCAATCACACCCCTCCGTCCTCTGCCCTCCCACAGCAGTGGTACCCAAGAGAAACAAGCCAGACTTTGCCCAAGTGATAAAACAATAGCTTGACTTCGAGTGAATTAGTTTGAATTTCCTAAACATATCAATGAAAATGGTGTGTACTTGTGTTCACATATACTTCAGCACAAAAGAGAAAATGACCTGAAGTGTTAAGGACTACTGCCGCCCATCCACTCAGGGCCCTTGGGCCTTCAGGGGTGTTTTAGTTTCCTGGCGCTGCCGGCAGGAAGCACCACACACTGGGTGGCTTAAAACTATGGAGACATTCACAGTCCTTGAGTCCAGGAGTCCAAAATCCAGGTTCTCCAGGGCCACATTCCCTCTGAAGCCTCGAGGAGAAGATCCTTCCTTGTCTCTTCCAGCTCTGGTGGCTCCTGGCATTCTCTAGCTGGTGGCCACATCAGTCCAGTCTCTGCCTCTGTGGTCACATGGCTTCTTCTGTCTGTGTGGTGTCTGTACTTTGTTCCTCCTCTCCTTATAAGGACATCAATCACATTAGACTAGGACCCACCCTAATCCAGTGTGACCTCATCTCAACTTGACTCCATCTGCAAAGACCTTATTTCCAGATAAGGTCACATACACAGGTGCAGGGGTTAGGACTTCCGCAGAGCTTCGGGGGGACACAATCTGACTCATAACAGAAGCCAAACAAGAGGAGGGAGAGACCAGAGGTGAGCGCAGTCACCACGGCCAAGCGGAGCAGCATGGTCAGGGCTGCGCAGGTGGCGTGGGCGTGCCAGCCAGGAAGCCTCTGCTGAGCCTGATGAGAACAGCATCAGGAAAGGCAGGCGATGGAACCGGAATCAAGATGGCAACCGGGCCGTTCACACGTGGAGCTGAGGACCAGCAGACAGGAAGTGCTCTGTCAAGAAGCTCATTATAAAGGGAAGGAATAAAATAATGTGCTGGCTTGAGGGGGACATGAGATTGAGGAAGGGATTCTGGTTCGTAGTGGTCTCCTTTTGTTCTGCTTTGGGGGGTGGGCGAGCCTGACCGGCCTGTGCTATAGGTATAGGTGTGCCATGCAGGTGTCATCCCTTCAGCCAGCCAATGTGTTCCCGTGTTACTGGTACTGAAACCTCTGTTTTGAAACTTGTTTATTTAAATATGTATTTTATTATTTACACAATTAATGTATTGTCTTTCTAGAAAGGGTATAAAAATCTAGATTAAAAATGCTAAAAGACAATCAGCAATTTGGCATATATCTTTCTAGGCTTTCTGTGACTAGATATAAACATATTAATATTTATTTTAGACAGGGGAGTCTTACTCTACATGTTTCATAACTTGCTTTCTTCACTTAACAGTATATTGTGAACATTTCTTACATCAAAATATATATGTGCCTATATATTTACATTTATATAATAACAATGTGTGTACCTACATATACATCATACATAAATAATATATACACATGTTATTTTTATGATTGCATGTATTCCACTCTCTGTATCCTAAGTTAATGTATCAATTCTCTACTCTTGGGCTTCAATTTTTACCAAACATCCTTTTACTTTGCACATTAATCTGATTAATTTTTAAGATACATTGCTGGATCACCAACACCACACTTCTAGTCCTTTGTCATGTAGGTGTGCACTTTTCTAAAGTTAAATATATCTTATTCAGGTACTACCAGCTCTGTCTCAAGCTTGGGAAATCCTGCGGATAAAAAGGAAATGTGACAATTTCGGGGTACCCTCACCCCACACAGGAACGGAAGCTGTATGCATTGTGTGCAGAGTCTTTTTATACAATGCTTATTGTTTGTTTGGGATTTTTTTCTAAATATAAAATTGACAGGAGGGAGTTTTTGAAAATGAGGATTGGTTAAATAAATATTAATAAATATAAGGAAGAAAATAAAATAACCCTGAGCATTGTGCAAAGTTCATTTTGTTCTATAAGAGAAAAAGGAAGCTGAAAAATGCCTCTCCTTATGCTGCATGGAACACAGGATTGGTCAGAAAACAGTAGAAAAATGGAAACCTTATCCTGGTATCCTTGCTTTTATTTGTGTAAGCATTCAACAACTGTTTACTGAGTACCAACGTCTGCAAGGCAAGCTTAGACAGGCAGATGAAAGGTACATCTGGGGACATGTGGCCTGTGGAGTAACTGCACAGAGGTGGGACATCCAGGAGTGAAGCCAGGGCAGGGATTCCCCACATGGACTTGGGAGGCTGCCTGTACCCCCACAGGCCAAAAGAAATTGAATCCTTTATGTGCACAATCTTCAAAACAACTCATTTTTTTGGTTTTGTTTTTATTTCCAATTGTAAGATGGGCACTAGCTAAAAAGATAATAGTGAATGCAGCCTTGTACAACATTCTAGAATCTTCTTTCTGTGCACACACCATATCAGGAGTGCATGTATTGAACACTGATATAAATTATTCAGAAGGAGGTAGATATAGTTATGCTAACATATACAGATATCTAAGATATATATTACATGGAAAATTCAAGTGCAAAATTGATTATGTATAAATCATATACACACAAACTGGTATATGCATAACAGTTGCTTAACCAGTATTTTAGAAACCCTTTAGTGTCAGTTATTTTACAGGAGAGCAGTGGCGGGGAGCAAAGCTTTCACGTTGCATTTTGTTTACATGTTCTAAGCATGTATATATTATTTTTAAAATTTATTTTCTTTCATGTCAACAGAGGTCATCTGGGTGCTGACATGAGGGGATATTTTATTTTCTTATACTTATCTCAATTTTTAAAAATGAATATATTCCATAAAATAAAAACAAAGTTAAAATGTAATACTCATTGACGGAATTTGGAAAATTCAAATAAGGATTAAAAAAAAAAAGAAAATCAACCAGAAGCGACTGGTGCTTCACTAAGCCTAGGACAGTGCTGTGCACCAGTTGCAGCATATCGTTCCATACATTTTATATGTGCAGACAGGCACGTATGCTTTTAAACTGTTGTCCTCACAGCCTTTACAAAGTCCTACAATCTTCTTTCTGTGCACATGACACCTGAGCACATGTATTGATTATTGATGTAAATGTATTCAGTCATGATCGTCATAATACTGTAGATGCGAGTCTTTCTCCTCCACTTCAAATACTCTGCGCAGTTACTGTTGCAGGTGCTCAGCCCACTTCTGACTCCTTGATGCTGAAGGTCGTAGGTCACATCGGTGCCCAAGGGGATGCCCTCCCCTCATCAGGGGCAGCCTTGGTCCTGGTTACCTCCAGCTTCCTAACACCTGTATCCAATGGTGGTTCCATTCCCATTAGCACCTAATAGCCCTTCATTTAATTAAAGTCAACAGCAACAAACATATATGGAAAGCATCATTGTGTTTTGCTAGAGGTTGAAAATGGAATCCATCGAGCTATCATAGAGCTCTTCCCGCCTGCGGCACTCTTACTGTGTTGAGACCACACAGTGGTCCAGGGAAGAGCTTCACAGAGAAGCAGGCACATGCTCATCGGGTTCTGCTGTCTCTCAAACTTTGCATCAGGTCGTAGAGCGTTGGCTGCCTGACCTGTCCCATCCTCCCACACACGCAGGCGCACACAAGCCCAGGCCCTCGGCCCCCACACACCGAGTAAACACACCCAGGAAGCCTGCCTCTCACCTGAGGGACCCCTGCTTGCAGGGAAAGCTCTATAGATTGCAGACATTTGAGGAAATAGCATCCCCACCTACAGGATGTTTGTTTCACGCTTGGTCAGTTTCGTTGCTCTGGCCGTGGTTTTACCCAACACGTGAAATCCCTCTGTATGCTCCGCAAGATCATCGTTAGGACGGTGCGGATGGTCACTGCTCCGCGTGAGGGTCAAGCGCCCCTTCCAGGCAGCTGGGCAAACATTAAGCAGCTCCTTTCCACTGTCCTGGGATTCCGGCCCCACTGCTGCTCCGTGGGACTTGCCAAGGCAACAGCATCCCGCAGGCTTCCCACCAAAGGTGAGAGCCAGCCTGCAGACTAGCATGGATGATGTACAGAGCACCCCAAGCCACCTCAGACATCACAGCCCAAGGGTTAGCCTGGCGACATCTCACAGGTGGGATGACACTCAGCTGCACTGGGTTGCAAAGTTGATGGTCCTTCACCTTCTCATCAAATGTTGTTCGGAGCAGCCTACTACCACGCCACAGGAGCATTCTTTTGAGACTGTTCCTCACATTTTAAGAAGTCATTATGATGTCTGATTTAGAAATAACACTCATCTCCTTGAATGTCTCAAGTATTCAAATGATTTGCTTTTCTTATAAAAATCACGTCCTTGTTACTGAAATGAAGTCCCCACGATGTATGTAAAATTTATTTCCGAATTGTGTCTACTTTTATGGGCAAAAATAATCAGGAAAAGCCACTGGCTACAAAAACTGCAAACAAAATGAACCTTTAAAAGCTAATGACTTCAGGGCGGTTGTACAGACATATAAAGTAGGTTGGGGGCTTACACTATTTGTCATTAACACATATTCTGAAAGCTTGGCTAATATAATGTGACACAAAATTAGTCAAACACAATTCATGCAATATTGTTTAATTTTACTCCTCATTTAACTTGGTTTTAAGCAAAATCATTATGTCACATGATAACATTCACTTGAACAAGAAATATTTCATAATGGTCGCTGCCCTTAGAAATGAGTTATTAGGGTTCTATGCTGAACACATTCTTAACTATGAAAACTATAAAGCTAATAGCTTAATCATATTTTGACACCATCTACATACTTTATGCATTATTTACAAGAAAGATATAAAAATGAAACCACTGAATATCTCACACAATACTTCACAGTCATAGTTAACTGGTTAAAAATATAACACATTTATCTTCCAGGGGCTTTATATTTGCATATAGATATTTGCATACCATGTTGCAATGGGCTGTTAATGTAAAATTTAACCTTTGTTCTTTCTCTCTGATGTGCAAGGTATACTCATTAAGTTAAAAATAATGGCAAAAATAAGTCTTCTGGTGATATACATTTCATAAATTATTCCCCAGAGCAGTGAGGAAAGGTAAAATGTGGGTGGGAAAATGTTTAATTGAATTAATTCCTCATTTTCTGTATTTTTATTTTATAACCCAGAGACAGAGCAATTTGGCTAGTATATGTCAACCCTATGAATTGCAAAGGACTCCTCTCCATTTGTCAAGGTGTCAACCTTCTTAATCCTATATTAAAACAATTGCACATTTCAGAAGCGAGAAATCATTTTGCACACCTGTTAAATGGATGGCCGTTTACGCCCCAGACCGAACACACAACCACGACGCATAAACATACCGTTGTATCATTCAACCCTTGGGCAAAATGCAGGGGTGGAGGTTTAGCGTACATTAGACTATAATAGGCTATGTCCGTTTCTAATAAAGCCCGTATATGAACTTTACAAAAGTGAAACAAAGACAGAAAATACCTTTTAAGATAGCGCTACTTGAAAAGCCAAATTCCATTCTCTTTTACCTGGTTGATGTCCTCCCAGTCTAACGGGCATTGTTGAATTAGACTCAGTATCTGAATTCACGCCGAGGCACGGCGTGGCTCCGACACTGCTCTTGGAGCGGAAGGGAAAGAAACGCTAGCCAGTGCATCGGCCTCCGTCTACTGTCTGAATCCTTTAACAAATGGTTGCAACTCTGATGATCTCTACCCAAAACGATCCCAGTTCAGGAGAGCGGTGGTGTGCACCCTGTTCACAGCGCCTGATGAGAAGGGACCACAGGCATCGAAGTCTGCGAGCTGGTCCATGAGCCTGGCCAGGCCACCCCGCAGCGGTCAGGGCAGACTGGGAGTGCAGGAATAGGGGCTGCAAGGATTCAGGCCTCGGAGAGGCTGCGGGAACACAGCAAGAGAGCAGCTGTCACCCAGAGGCCCGCGACGTGCAGACAGCCACTCCAGGACCCCAAACCCCAAGACAGGACTATTCCCCACGATTCTTTATTCCCACACAACCTGTACTGGCAACCCAGAGACAGGCCTTGCATGAGAAGTCCAGGGCCCACCGATGGAAGAAAAGGCCTGAGGTCACGCAGCCATCAGCAGCCAGTGGAGCATGGCCCGCGTGGGCTCCTGACCCCCAGGCTTTGCTCTGTGACGCCTCATCTCATCATGAGCTATAGGGACAGCCCTGGGGTTCCCCTAGATTTCCAGGAGCAGCGGTCTTGTCCTGCCTCCTCTCTCTGGGGCAGCCGTGAGGCTTAGCGCCGGCTGAGCAGACCCACCCACGACTTCCGTGCTGACCTCCATGCACCGCCTCTTTTGGGAAAGAGAAGAGAACTTGGTCTCTGGGGTGTGTCTCCTGGGTAAGGTCCAGATTATGTCCGTGTCTTTGTGGGGCTGCAGGAACGCCACCTGGCCACGTTCATTTAGTTCAACGCCGCAGAGGCCTGCGCCAGGTCCCAGGTGGTGCAGACCTTCCCCTCTGCCCCCATCCTCCCAGAGGGATCTTTCTTTTCCTTCTGATGAACATGCTATTTCTAAGTAGCCTTGAAACATACATAAGCAACGGGAACACATTTATTTAGTACAGTTAGTCTTAATCTGGCGACTTCTGCTTTCTCATTCTGGAACCACTGAAAAGATAAATGCACTGTGATTAGACCTCATTTTCTGTGAGAAAGAAAAGAATGGCCCCAAAATGCTGAGTGCCTTTGAAACAAGCAGTGGCACCAGCTCCCTAACTGAAGGTCTGTGTCCCTGGAAATGGAGGCAGGTCCATTCAGCAGAAGCGTAGGCCTGAACGCGACGTCCATGCTGCTTTCTGCACTCCTATGTGTATGTGATTGCTCTTGCAAAGGTTCTTACTGAGGTAAATAAAATCGTAGAAGCTTGGAAACATACTATTATTACAGCACAGAGCGAAGGTGTACAGAACGGGAAATAACTCTCCGAGGGATAAATTACATGTGATGAGGGCTAAAAGAATCCAGTTCCTGTTTCAGGAAGTCTTCCAGGCGAAGGCAGAGGCTTGGCTCTTTCCACGTGCCTTTCAAGACAAGGCACGTCCACCAAAAACATTATTCTTCACGGAGGCCCCAGGGGCGGCGCCTTCACGTGGGGGCCGCACTTACTCCATTCCCTCAAATTCAACACAGATCTTCTTTATTAATTTTAATTTGTCATCAATAGCCTGACGGGCTCTCTTTCGGCAAGAAATACTGCATTAACCGTTTCACTCACTGTGGCAGCTTTGAAAACCGGGATGGTGATTAGCAGGAATGAGGGCAAACTGAATAATGTGAGTATAAGTTGCTACCAGCGCAATGGAGAACACTTGCTGAAATGTAATTTAAAAACAGGGTATCACCACCTGCTAGGCTGGCTCGTAAGTTTACTCAGATCATTTCAACGTTTCCTGCTAATATGTTTATTTGCTTCTGGCATATATTACCATTGACTGTATTTCTAACAACTACAGTTAAAATAAACGTAATTGTTGCTATGTACTCCATGTAAACATAGCAGGTAGATAAATCACCACACGATTAGCTCACATCATGCAAATTAGGGTGATTTAATCATCAATATTGCAATAAAAAAGTTAGTATTTGTAACCTCCTTGCAAAAACTGAATTTAGTTCCCTTGTTAAAGTGTCTGTTTGCCAAGTAAGGCTGTCACTGGCTTGCTGAAAGGCTCCACCCAGCTAGAAATAATGTGCCACCATTAGGCGTGCTGAGAAAATTGTTAAATGTTTACAGATGCTAGACGTTCACGTGTAAACTTTACGTGTATTTTTTGTGTGTGTTTTTTTTTTTGAAAAATTGGAAATGCAGTCACATTGAGGGGACTGGTTGCTGATCTGGAAATCACGATACACAGCTTTTAGCTGCACGTTTTTAGGAATTCAGATCAGAGTTCTCTATAATCGCTTAAAACTTTTTATGGGGAGGTTATTAAATTGTGGGCTAAAAATAGAGAATATGTATTTTAAGTGTGCAGCATAATTTTAAAATGCAGGGCTTTCTTTTTTAAACTGAGCACCCCTGAGACAAAGCAGCTACCCATCTTTCCCTGAGTGCTGCTCGTCAGTCTAGAACGGCGTTCCATGCTCACACTAGACATCACTGAAGCCACTTCATTTAAGATCTTTCAGAGTCAGGTTTGTAGGGAGCGAGGAATATGCCACGAGTGGACGGTGGCCCAGGGGCAAGCCACCAGAGCCAGACTGAAAGCCACGTGACCACTGCAGGCAAAGCTGAGCTATGGCCCAGACGCAGGCCCAGGGGATTCTGCCAGGTCCGGTTAAAGGAACAGCCTGTGGGGACACCTTTTCCCTACAACTCCCACACCTGTACACCTGTGCAAAAAAATGACACTTTAGCTTAACCATTCTGGAGTGGGGTGGTAAAAATCATGGCTTGGCACAAAATTTCAAAAAAAAAAAATCATAAGAGGCTCTTTTATTTTAAGAACTATCAAGAATTATTTTAAGGAATAATTTTTAAAACTGTTTGAGTAGCCTGCATATCCTATAAAAGAAGATAAATCCTAATGCAAGAGAACCTGCCGTTAATCATCGGGATTTGGCTCGTGACAGACAGAGCTGTACTAAGCACCACCGTAAGTCCTGTTTTGAACCTCAGAAAGAGCACAGCCAGTAAATTCCGCCCGTTCCACAGTTGCCACCTCCCAGGCGCGGGGCTCTGCAGGAATGCAAAAAGAATAGGGAAAGAAAAAGGCACACCAAAGACACGTGCAATTGTGTCTTTTACTCCTAGGAGCTGCCTCAAGCTTAAATCAAGCACTGCTACAGGAGGCAATTTCAGTTGCACTGTCTCCAATGTCAGAGCTGTCACATTAGAAAACCAGAGAACTTTTAGACGAAAAGCATGATTGCTAAATATCGCTGTCCCCTTTTCGCAGACCCGCACCCACCTCGCCCAGGGAAAATGAGCAGCCTGGGCCCAGCCTTGGGTAGAGGCACGTCGTCCCCATCTGCCCCTCTGGGGTGCAGTTCCACCCCCGAATCTGTCTCCATCTAAGGCGGCAGCTGAAGGCTTTACCTATCAGCTCAATTTGAATCGATGATGGGGTGCAGTGTTTGTAATTCCACATCAAGCAACCGTGGTGTCTTGCGTTTATTTGTGCTGCTGTTTGGCAGGTGATCCTAGGGCCCCTCTCATCCGACATGTCAGGTCTGCAATCAAACAAAGAGGACTGGTGAATTCACTTTTACAGTTAGGCGAGCTGAATGCCATTACCCGCGTATTTGTCACCGACCTGCAGATCCTAGCCTCTCATCTGCCATCCGGATGGAGGCTACAAAGCGAAGCGTCGGGGACATGCGTTTCCCAGTAACTACCTGCTGCCAGCTATTATTTTAAGGATCCTGTGATTTTCTTTTATTTTGAGCAGAAAAAACAAGGCAGCCGTGGTAATAAAAAGGCGTATCAACTAGTCACTTCCTGGCAGATTTGTCACTGGTGTGGATACAGTGGAGCCTTTTTTGTTGCTGTTGCTAGAAAATGTATACACTCGAATATAATACTGTAAATCTGGAGTATGTGCTTCCAATAAAACCCTTTTTAGTGCCTTGCATACTAGTAAACAAAATAAAAATGTATGCATCTTATAAAGAACTGCCGAGACACATGTGTACAGGCAGGATGCCACCTACAAATCAGGCTCTGACAGGAGATATTTTACATGATATGATTTTGGGGTGAAAGTTATTATTTTTTATTCCTAAATCACATTAGCATAGCCATGCAGCAATACATTATCAGAGCTCTCCAATAATGTTCCTAAATATTTCCTAAAGATGGATTGTATTTTAGGGCCTCCTAGGACCCAGGTTTAACTGTGTAATTCCAAGTTGTGAATTAAATTGCAAAAACCAAAGTGCTGCTGGTGGTTCTTTTATTTCTGCATATGGCATAATCTTATTGCTCTTTCCCCCTGTTCAGTATGTAAAGAAATCCCCCCAAATCATCGGACATCGGTAAAACATTAGTGGTCCAATACCTGTTTTTAAATTCATCAGGACAGAGTCTTGGAGAGGTGATCACTCCTAGGGCGATACTTTGAAAATCACCGCTAGGTATTTGTGTACCCACGTAATTACAGACAATATGTTTAGGCGTCTCCCTGGCGTGTTCTGAAAGCTGCTCAGATGCCCAGCAAAGCCACGGCGGCCGCCCCACTCACCAGCCCCCGGCCCCCAGGTGTGTGCACGGGACAAGCGTGTTGACAAAGAACTGGGTGCTTCGGTGCTCTGCCATCCAGAGCAGGACTTGGACAATCCCGAACAATGAAACCAGCCCAAACAAAGAGTGATTAATGACTTGGGGAGCTGCAATGCCACGTCGGCCAGATAGGCGCAGAGTGGGTCTTTGCAGGAGAAATGAAAAGAGTCTCGGGCTTTAAATATTTACTATTTCATTCATCCATGGAGCATGTCAACGCAGAAACAAATATTCAAACATTATTTTCCCAAGACTCCATTTCCACACTGCAGTCCCATGTAATGCCTATTTATGGCAATCAGCGTAATGGAAGGAAAAACGGGTCCCAGAGACCGCAGGGATTGTGCAGAGGGGGCCATCCTTTCTCCTGGATGCCGTTTGTCATGAGGGTCTCTCCAAGATGCCACAGTGTCACATAGCCTTCCCATGTTGGGGGCCAAAGTTTCATTCAGATTTTACCGCTTCTAAACAAGCTATTACTCAAAAAGCGGTCTGTCTCCATGTGAAAAAGAACACTTTTATTATTGTTTAAAGGGTAAACAGCAGGAGATGCTCCTCCAAGTTCAAATCCTGCATTTCAAACTATGTTTTAAATCATCGCTGCTGTGACAACAATTGTGAGCTGTTGCTTTACATCTGTCCATCATAATTATCCAAACATTTTTTTTCTGCTGCATGTGTGGAGAGATGGCTGACATGGCATTGATGTTGCAGGGAGCCAGGGTGGCAAAGTAACCGCCCCACCCAGTGTGCCGGCACCTGGGTTCACTGAGTCTGGGCTGCCTCCATTTGAACCCAGTGGCTTGCATGATCCGTCTGCACACTGCTGGGGCCCTTACAGGACATGCTCCCCTGAGTGACGTGGGCCCCCTCGCCCTGGCTTGCTCTCTGTGCAGACTTGGTTCTCTGGTCAGGAGTGGGGCTCACCTTCTCTTGGCCTAGGGTCAGCACTTAGCTCAAATGCCACTTCCTCCAGGAAGCCCTCCATGGCAGATTCCAGATCACGTTCCCTCCTGTGCCCTCACTGCTCCCTACATTCTCTTCTCAGGGCTTGTACAATCTGACTTCTTGTCTCACCCTCCACTAGGTGGTGACTTTCCAGACAGAAGGGCCATGCATGGTTCCCTCAGCAGCCTACTACACAGCCTGGCATATAGCAAGCGCGCGCGCGCGCGCGCGCGTGTGTGTATGTGTGTGTGTGTGTGTGAGGCAGAGTGAGAGGAGGGGAGCTTGTTGTTTTTGTTTCACATATGTGCGCATCAACAGATCTGTGGTGTTTCTCCCAGCACTGCCTTTCTGGGACAATGGCCAATTTTCTTCATTTTTAAAATATCATAACATTTGTGTTAGCAGAAACTATTATAAATGCCATCAGCTACAGAATTCCAGCTTAATTTCTATTTTGACTTTATCAAAATTTGAGAAAAACATCTTTGGAGAAAGACAATTATCGGAGCTCAGCCTCAGCCCACAAATAAACACAAACCAACTGTTCCCGGCAGCAGACAGCAAGGCGGGCAGCCCCTCCGGATTACAGACGCGGCAGCCAGCGCGAAGCTGCACTGGACCCACTGTCTCCCCTCATCACCACCACTCTGTCCCCAGGACCGTACCGTGGAGTCCAGCGCAGTGAGGTTGTGAAAATCACCCTGGATGGGCCGGCCGAGGGGCGCGGTGGTTAAGCGCTGGCCTGGGAAGCCAGCGGCCCCGGTTCGGGTCCCACATATGAGGGCCAGTGACACTGCCCTCAAAAAAAAAAAAAGAAAATCATGCTGGATGGATACCAACATTCATGAAAACAAACTGATTTCTCGCACTGACCGGAAGGTGGGTCACCTTCTCATCTGGTCCCTTTTAGCAGCTAATTAAACAAATAAGAGCATGCATGTCACGTCAGACCCGGTCCTAAGAAATCATGGCATTTTGACGGTTTAGTATTGAGACTGCCTAATGCCTCAGCAGTGGTTAAACCTAGTTACCTCCCATTAGTGACACTGATTATCCTAGGATCCAATGTTCTCCCCTGGCCTCATTGACAGTCATCATTTTTCTCAACAGCTATCCTTTCTTTTTAAAAACAGGTATCCTGTTTTTATAATCTTACTTCTTGGCCAAGAATGAATGTCTAGAGTTCCAAAAACTGTATTTGAGTGTTTTAACAAGTCCCTCGAAATATGTATTTGGCACACTAATTAAACCTAGGATGTATTTAAACTACTCATCTGGAGTATCAGTATTCATTAACGTGCTTAGAAGCACAGCTGACTCGATCACGCAGATCCCACCGTCAGGTGTAGTCAGCAGCCTCTGCCGTCCCGAGCGAAAGCAGTGTCCAGGCAGAGGCCAGGGTGTGCTAAGCTGGCTCCTGGCTCCTCGGTCACTCATTAGCACTCCTGGCTGGTACCTCCCAAGCAGAGAGGGATTGTCTTAAGTTCTTCATGATAAAACAAAAAAGAAGGAAAAACTGGCTAACTCTAGACTGCCACTAAAATACATCATCCAAGCCCTACCTATTCCATCTTGATGCATAAATAAAGAGCAGACCCCCATTATTCAGGTATTCCTGACATAGGTAGGTAGGAATCCCCTCGGCAGGACGCACAGATCGCACACCCTGAACCCAGCTCACACCATTTCATCTCCTTCCTCATGTCATTGCCATCTTGGGACGTGACAAATTCCTGTCATTCTTTTTCCTCCTCCTTCCCTGGAACTTAATGTGTTTGGGTCTCTTCTCCCACCTGGTTTGAGATCTCAAATTCAATCAGACCCTTTTAAGGTCCCCATTCTATTTGTCCTTTCCATGGGGCTCTGCCCTGTGACGGAGGGCGCTGACACCTTCCAATCTTCAAAGCTCCCAGACGTCCTCATTTCTTGTGTCAGTTCCAGGAGTCATACGTCTTCTGGTCCTTTTTTGATCCTTTGGCAATAAACGTAGGATTCTGAAAGTCACGTGTGGGATGAGGAAGAAGGAGCCCATGTAAAATTCATGTTTCAATGTTTTAAAACTCGGGGAGCTGAAAGGAACTTCAGAGGTTATGATACCCCCCATACCCCACACACAGACACACTGCTTCTCAGAGGCTCAGAAAGGGTAAGGGACTTGCTCAGGGTCACATGGCCGGTTGGTGGCATTGCCAGGGCGAGTGCGAGGGGCTGAAGCTCTCTACCTTGCATCCCTCCCTCGTGCAGCTGCTAAGGACAACCTTGCAGACAGACCCTGGGCACTGCAGCGGAGGGGCACGTCCCAGCCCACGTTACCATATGGGACACCATTTTATCAGGCAAAAGGAAGCCACATTATTCCCAGAATTTGAAGAGTTACATACTGAAATCATCTAATAGTGGAAACTTGGAACAAGTGATACACGTTGCCTGGACCCAGCTCTCATCAGAGCCTCCTAGGTAAACATTGCAAGGCTTGACCTGTCACATCTCTTGCCATAGCCAACAACAATGACATTTATAAGGATAGCTCTCAGGTGTTGGGTGCTGCTCAAATGCTCTAAACGGTAGAAATTAGGGGCACACTGTCTCGGTATCTCATGAAATCCTCACAATTAATGTAAGTGCCTACTACCTTTTCTCATTTTACAGATAAAGAAACTGAAAAACAAAGAGCGTGCGTGGCTTGCTCCAGGATCTGAGCCGGCACGTGGAAGAGCTCGCTGGTTCCCCAGCACTGCCACACCCATGTCCCCAACTCGGAGTAAGTGCCTTGCCTGCAGTTCTGTCACTGGAAGCCTCATCCACAGCAGTCCTTCTGTCATCTATCCAGCAGATGTTGACCCAGGGCCTCCTGTGCCAGCCTGTGCCCACGCTGCCATGGCACCGCCGGGATGCCCTGGCACTGCCCTGGATGAGCCGCCTATTGCTCTCCACTTGCCCTGGAGAATGCCGAACTTGACGTTAATGCCGCTTCCACAGTCTGTAATTGACCGGCCATTTCCCAGTCTTTATTATTCTTCACACACCAGCTTCAGGAATAAGAAAACCTTCTTGCTAAATGGATGTAGAATACAGAGGCTGGAAAAAGGTCTTTGAAAGAGAAAAGCGTTGATCATTTACCAGGAAGAAAGTCTGTGAGTGGATGAAAGCCTATTCCCCAGGCCTTTAAAGATATCTATTAGTAATTTACAGAAATTATGAGAGCTAAAAGGCCTGTTGTTTCCAGAATTCCGAGCTCAGCCTGTGGCCTCACACCAGATGAGGCTCAAAAGCATCTCCCTGGGAATTCACATCAAACCCCGCTTCATAATTTATGTAATGACATATACTTGGACACTGATTAGCTACCTATCAGCTCTGTAATAAAGGCGGCATAACCCCTAGTTTATCATTCATTTATCTGAAGTCATTTTGAATAATATCACAAGATTGTAATGTAATCATTCTGCTGCACAGCAGTCCCGGGCCTGCACCCGGGCCCGCGAGGTCGGAGCCCTGGCAGGCCTCACACCGCTTAATTTACTCACTTTGTACACATTTATAACATGGGAGTCAACAGTGGAGGGAGGGAGCTGGAGCCGCGAGCAGATGCTTCCACAAATTGATAATAAGACGTTCAACAGGAAGTACAGGAAGACGCAATAACAGCAATAATCACCTTTTCGGGGAGGCAGGCTTGCACTTCAGTTTGAAACAAGCCATTCAGCGCTCAATGACTAGTGCGGATTTCCTTTGACTCTGCTCGACCTGAAGGGTTTATTGACATCCACTTGCTGCTATGAAACGCTCTATTAGGAGAACTGTCTTCAGGCCCTGAGAGGGGGAGCGGGCGGCAGGCGGTTCGATTCCTCAGAGAAGGTTTTGTGGGAAGGCTCTGGAAGCACAACCAAGCGGAAAGAGGGGAGAGGGAACCCCACCGCAAGCAGGTTGCTCGCAGCCAGGAAACCTGCTTAAGACACTGAGACTGTGGAGCAGAGAAATAGGGGGTGATGGTCACACACAGGCCACACTCACTGGTAAGGAGGGCGAAGGGGGTGGAACCAAAGGAATCGGGGTGCTGTCTGAGGGCGCCCACTGCCATTTAGCAGTATCACTCCCTTCAGTCATCCCACAGCCATTGCCAAAGGCTCGGACTAAAGGTTAGGCTACTGGTACGTTCAGGTTGCGATGTCACCCAGTTTCCTGGCCCATCCAAGTGTCCCCTGTGGGAACTAACTGGGGCGGGGGGGGACAATGACGTGAAATGAAGAATACCCAGGTTTGAGCTGACTTCGGAGGACACTACCAGCAGACCGCTGCCTCCTGTGCCCACGTGTGTGGCTCTCAGGTGTATGCCCAGAGCCACAAGGGCCAGCGCCGAGCCTTTCTGCCGTGGTTCCCATCCAGGCCTGAAAATTGCAGTGAGGGGAAAAAAGGCCAGTTTGATAATAAAAAAGTGAAGTCACAATGGCAATCACAAAAATCCTGCAACCATGAGGTTCCAAAGACAGCCTCCGTTTAAACAGAGCACAACGCAGAAAATGGTATCAAGTGTTCTCGCCAAGCTACAGGTCAAGACGTCAAGCTATTTTCCAAAATGTGCTTTAGTTTCCATCAGATGTCCCTAACTTCTCTTGTTCAGATTTGAGTTTGGCCGGACCGGCAGGTGACCGCACACACTAGGGTGGCATCTATAAAGGATGACAGCCCCACAGTGACCAGTCCAGGGGAGTTCCTCGGGCTGTCCCCCCAACCAGAGATCTTTCCAGTCAAGGTCCAGAGAGGACAGGGGTGGGGGGCTGAAGGGGCTGGAAGACCCCCTGTGTCTGTAGCAGTGACAGTAAAGAATGACTCAGCGGAGGGGGGCAGGGCACGGGCCCACAAGCTCTGGGAGGAGAGGCAGATGGCACAGCGGGCAGTGCAACAAACGGAGGTGCCCGACAGACTGGGTCACTTCCTACAGTGGACCTTGGACAAGTTACTTGACCCTGAAAAATCTGCTTCAGATTTGTACCTGGGGCTAATATTGGTGTGCACTGCACAGGTTTCCTGTGACAGATGAAGCAGGTGACAGCATTCTTAACAGAGGGCTTGGCACAGCTAAGGCCTCCAAAATGCTTTCTTATCAATAATTGCTACTGGAAATACAGCCACTTTGAGGTCTGGAGAGCAGAGCACCTTCTAGTTCAATTTTTTCCACATCAGGGTTCTTAGCCTGAGATTTTTCCTGATTTTAAGGACCTTTGGAACTAAATTCACAATTTTGTGTGTGTGTGTGTGTGTGTGTGTGTGTGTGTGTCTGTATATATACATATATATGTTTACCTGTATATACCACGCACATATGTACACACACACACATGTGTACATACAGGCATACACATGTGCATGTGTGTGTGATACGTAAATGTACATGCATATACCCTTTCCTGGGGAGAACCCCTAGATTGTATCAGAATCACAGCAGGGCTTGGAAAGCAAGACAGGCAAAGAACCAAGTCCTAAGCACCACTTAATGACAGCGCAGTTTCCCCAAACATGGGTGAATCACCTTATTCCAGCTCACCCCACCATTTGGCCCGAGCCTAGTCATTTCCTACAAAGTCAGTCTTGTCAGCTGAGAAACGGTGAGTCCAGCCATGAGGAGGGAGAGCAGGGAGCTTTGCTATTGGTTCGCAGAGGCCCGGGCGGCAGGGTGTCCAGACAGGCTGCGCGTCTGTGTCACAGTCAGCAGACTCAGCTTGAGGACAGGTCTGTCCCCAGGGCAAATGATTCCCATGGACTGACCACCGAAGAGAAAGCATGAACGAAGGTGGCAAAGGGTCAAGAGAGTGGCCTGCTCCACTCACAAGAGCTGGGACCGGGGAGGTGCGGAGACACTGGGCAGGGTGACTGTGGGTCCGAGACGGAAGGAGGCCCGTGTGCAGTGCTCTTGGGGGACATGTGACAGGGGAAGCGAACACCTGACTCGGAGGAAGTAATAACGTTCCAAACGACCATATTCACAGGGTGTGTGGTTGTGTGGTCAATACCCACGCAGTCCTCCGTGCGTACAATCACTCAAGTTTGAAGGAATCAAAGCCCCGGTAAATGTGACCAGATCTTTTCTTCTCTGTCGTTCCTGAGAAACACTGAAACAAGCAAACAGAACTGTCCCCACTAGCACTGGCCCTGCCCTCCTGCCTCCTTTTGCCCCGGCTCTCTCCTCGGGAAGGTTTGGTGCTGTCAGCAGGAGACAAAGGCAGCACACACGTTCAGGGAGCTAACCTCTCCGTAGTATTTCTATGTCTTTAGGAGCACCATACAGGAAAACAAAAACATATATCTTTTCCTTTGTTTTCCAGATAATGAAATGCAACAATGGCCAAAGGAAACTAAAATGCAATTCCACCCAAAATCTCAACAGAAAGGGAGTGAAGTCTGACCTTAATTTTATTGGGAGAATTGAAAGAGTAAGACTAGGTAAGAAACATATAAAAACAACAATCATGATGGAAGATTTGTCTGATAAGATGTCAAAATACACTACAGTCATTGAAATGTAGGGATGTTGTGCCAGGCAAAAACAAATGTGCCAATGGACAAGCTTCCGGAAAGATGACCGTCCTGTGCTTATTTGTACAACGCCATGAAGCGACATTGCAAGGCAGGGGGAAAAGGCACTCTAATAAATGCTATTGGGAAAATGGTCTATTTATCTGAACAAAAACATTTAGATACATTCTTTATATAATTCAGCAAATTTGATTACTAATGTTAAAAAAATTCAAATATTTAAAATTATAAAAATTCAGACAGACGTTGTTTCTGTTTTTTTTTTTTTTAACATAATGGGGTTAGTCAAAGCTTTTGTAAATGCAGAAACCAAACAGACAGTTTGGCTGACTTCTTAGACAAAGAGATTAGAAGCTGGCCTATGTAAAGAACACCCTCTAATCAATAAGAAAGACATGAGACAAACAATTCCCCGCAATGGGCAAAATACTGAAACAGGCTCCTCACAAATGAGAAAGCGCAAAAAGCCAATTACACATCAGAAAAATATGCTCCTTCACGATAATATTGCAGGAAATAAACACTAAAACCAAAATGAAAAACAACACCCTCCAGACTGGAAAAAAACTAAGAGTTCAAAATTGGCGGAGAGCTAGGAAGCAGGATCTCACCCCCCCCTGGTCAAGTACACTTGGTACAGCCCCCTAGGAAATCCGTTATCAGTACCTGAAAGAACCAAGAAGGCACATAGCCTGCACCCCAGACGTTTCAGATGCAGCCACACACCTGGCCAAACCCCTAAAGTCGTGTGCAAGTTTATCACATCTTCTCTGCAACAGTTACAATTGGGAAAAGCCTAAATACTCACCCATACACAAGTTTTTAAAATAAACTATGGACAGATTTATGTATCGAAGTGTATCATCTTGAAGCAATGCTGAGTTTAAATGACGAGTTACCAAATAAAACTATACGATTTGTGAATGTTTAAATGCACACAAAACAACACCACATACTCTTTATAGTTATCTATATTTCCAAGTAAAGTATCTTTTATGACCTGTGTGATTGTACAAATTCACTATGGTAATTACATTTGTGCAGGGAGGTGAACCAGCCTGTCTATGTCTGACTGACAAAGGGATCAATACCATATTTATGTATATTTTTAAGCTTAAAGTAAATACCTTAAAATCGTATTTTTTGACATTTCTTCAATTATCCTTTGTACTTCTCTATACTTAATTTTCCAAAATTAAAAATATGTCATGAATTTGAATATTTTGTTTTACCATTGTTGAACTGCACTATTTCAAACACTGCTGTTTTGCCTTTTTTTAAAAAGATTACTAAATCTGGCTACATAAAAAGTAAAAGTGCTGCACAGAGAAACCTCCCATGAACAGATGAAATTGACCAACAATGAACGAGGGAAGCATCTTTGCAACATATACTGAAAAGAGTTAGTATTTTTAACAAAGAAAGGTTTTCCTCAGATCAGGAGAAAGGCAATGCTGGAGAACTGGGTGTAGAGAAGATAAAGGAAGGCCACACGTGTGGGGGGAAAAGGAGCCCCGCCCGCAGGTTGCCCAGGTGAGCGGCTGGCGGGGTGTGGGCAGGGGCTCCAGCGCACCGTTGGGCCTGCCTGTTGTCTCAGATCAAAACTTTGGGGGATTCAACCAGACCAATGTGCCAGGAGTCCATCTCTGTGCCCTCACAAAACGGGGGGTGTCGGTGGGGGTGAGACTCGGGGGTACGCAGGGAAACAAGCTTATGTGCATCTCGGGCAGGACGCTTAATATTACAGAACAGAATCCAACTCAGCTCCGACGGGTTCAGAAGAAGAGGGCATTTGGGCTCACCTACCACAAGGCCAGCCAGCAGGCTCCCGGGGCGGGCGCCTCCGGGGGTCTGGCGCAGCCTGCTGGTCACCCTCCAGCCCTGCCCAGCCCTGCCTCCTGCTGGTCTGCTTCTCCTGTGGTGCAAAGAAGGTGAAGTATCCAGAGCCCTCACCTTCACTGGACACCATCCATGGCCCAGAATTCCCAGCAAATACTTTGCGAGTCACTCTGATGAGACAGCTGAAGTCACCTGCCTGCCTGTAAACTACAACAGCTGCGGCCCCCAGAATGGACGCGGCCTCCCACTCCACCCCTGCAGCCAGGGCTGGCATGAAGGGACAAGCCCGGGAAGTTCCTTGAAACATGGAAGCTACATGGGGCTTCGGAGGGTTTTGTGACTCAGATTTCAAATAAACGTTTGAAACTTGTATGTTTATGACTTTACAAATTGCAATATGTGTCAGAGGGAAGATCTGTTGACACTGTTTTCTCAAGACTGTGAGACCCAGCTATCAGTTTACCAAAGAGTGGATGACAGGACAGCAGGACCTTGCGGGAGAGCGTCAGCACTGTGCCTCGGAGGGCCCTGTCTGTGGTCAACACCAGGAGCCCCCACCTTCTGTCTTCACCTTCCAGCTTGAGCCTTTGAAAGTACTACTTTGCCCTGTTAAATGCAGGTTAAAGATCATGTGGATTGCTCTATTACTCAAAGCCAACACCTATACCCAAGGTCATTTAGCTCCCAGTGTCAACCCATCAGAAGAAAAAATTGCAACAATTCACCATCTAATTTAAATTATATTATAATGGATTGAAACTTTCCAATTTGTAAAATGAGTGCAATCAGTGAAAACAGAATAAAATCTTGTTACTCTCTAAAATGCATTTTAATTACAGCACCTCTTAAAAAAAAAAAAAAAAAAAAAAAAAAAAACAACTTTTCCCAGCTTTTAAAAGAAAATTAGCAGCTTGAAAACTCTCCTCAGGAAGTTATTCCTTGGGCAATTCTGTATCAAACTCCATCCTCCTCTTGATAACCTGGGGGACAATAAACTATCATTTTATTTATATTTTAATTGGAAAGGTAACAAATAAGTTTACTAGCAAGACAAAGGTAAGGGGGTACACAGACCTGAAATGATGGCTGAGCAAGGAAATGGCAAAGAAAATGAAAGAATGACAATTTGGAGGAGGACAGCTATGAAAAGCAATCAGTCCCGAAGTGAGGACACGCAGGTGACACTTTATCGCATGCTGGCATGCCTCACGCAAAGCTCCCAAGGTGGAGACTTCCTCCTGGCATGCTTGGCAGACACCCATGGAGCTATTTCCTTTGCTGGATACAGAGAAATTAATTTGCCATGTGACTGTTTTCTTATGCCTTTTTAAAAAATAATTATTTTAAATCACCACTATTTTTTTTAGCCTCTATAAGAGAGGCTCTAGAAAAATCCAAATGTTTCTTAATGATGCGGGACTTATCTATTCTGGGACTACCTAGTACACAGTTTCGAGAGTGCCTTTGAATTTCATCTCCATCCCCCGTGTCAGGCTGTCAGCCGTCACTTGTGTTGTCATGGTGCCATCTTCTAAAAGTCCTCTCGTATTCCTCCCAGCCTGATGCTTCCCGCGGACCAGGAGCCTGGAAACTGAGATCATTATGAATTGAATGTGAAAGCAGGGTCAATGACAATGTACTCCGCTCCCCGGCTGGCCTCTGGCATAATTATTTCAAGGGTTCAGAAGCCGCTTTCCCTCTTTCTAAGAGGCAGTGCCTGCAATCCAGCTCACACTCAGCTTACTGGCCGGGCGACCTTGAACCAGCTCACGTGACCTTGCAGGGCCTCAGGTCCTCATCTGCAAAGTGGAGGAAAGCATAGTGCCTCCCCCACAGAGAATACCACACATGTGGAAGGTGTGTCATACTTGTGAGCCATTATTACCACGATGATAGGGTTGGGTTTGGGGATGAAGGCCGGGATTGGGGTTGGGGGAGGCAAGAAACAAGTTTAAGCTTCTTAAAAATTGTTCTCTTGATTAACAGGATGGCTCCAAAAAAGCTTTGTAATATTTTATTCAACTGAAACATTGAAACCACTTTAAAGTGGGTTGCAGACACAACTGAGCCTTATGCCTCTCCTTGGCCTCAGCTGGGGGGGAGGGGGAGGGGTTGGGGTGTCTCTTCCCTTCCTGAACAACTATCTGTTGCACGTCTCCCACGTGCAGGGCTCGGTACCAGGCGCAAGGAGCAGAGCCAGCCCCTGCTCATGGAGCTTAAGGTCTAGGAAGGCAGACCGAGGGACGCGAGCAATTCTAAGGGTGGTGAGTGTGGCCGAGGGAGGCACCCATGCACTGGGACCTCCCTTCATCCATTCCTTCTGCCTGAAACCGGAGATATGAGTGACGTTGGTTCGGCTGAGGCGGCAGGAGGTGTTGCAGAGTGGCAAGGGCAGGGGGTGTGGACTGGAGGAGGGACCCCAGAAGAGACCCAGCCTTGCCCACAAGTCCTGACGTGGAAATGAGCGTGCCAGTGTGGTTGAGGAGGCACAGCAAGGTGTGATGGTGGCGATGGAGAAGTAGTGGGCATCTAGGGTCGCGCAGGGCACCAGGGGCCGGGTGGGACTTAGCCCTTTATTCCAAGCTTCTTGGGAAACTAGGAAAAATGAAAATACATATACTTGATATTTTGCCCAGTTTCATTCATTTACCTAAGAGTCAGGGAACACCAGATATGTTTGCTTTACCAAGTTCAAGGCAAGGAAGTTTTCAAGGAAATAATACAGAATCAAAAGCCACTGAGTAATATATTTCCTTGGACATCTATAAGTCTGATGGGTATCATTTTCCTAAGTTCATTTTTCTACCTTAAGGGATCATAGCTCGGAAGCCCAGCCAGATTGCGTTTATGGTTCAGAGAACTCTTTAAGCCCATTTATATGGGGGGGAGATATTGAAATCTTTCCAAAAACGTGAGTGTATAAATTACAGCTGCAGAAACGTGCCTCTCCTGCACTGCATGCGTGTGTGAGGGGCCTCTCTGCTCCCGGGGCTGGGGGGAACATTCCTTTTTGAACTCCTTTCTCCTGTGCTCCCGTTTTTCTCTCAGATATCCTGTCCCTTGATTTTAATTGCAGGCGTACACTTGTCCGCTTACTCAAAACAGTTGAAAAAAAATAATAATTGCCTTGTGCTGCATCCCCAAATCCACACTCTCTGGGAATAAGTGCTGTGATGTCAGCTTACAGAGCGGGTCCCCGCTAGGGCGGACACACTGTGGCCTCTCAAAAACCTCTCAGCTGAAAAGCACTCATTTTACCTGTTTTATCTTTCTGGATGAGTGTTTTTTGAGTGTTTTTCTTCTGCAGAGTAAGAAAGGATAAGGCCGCGAAAGCTTTGCAATCCTCCTCATGGAAAAAAAAAAAAAGATAGGAACTTGATCCCAGGGTTTATGCAGCCCTCCTGCAGCACCTGCCCTCCTACCTCCTACCAGGGCCCCCGGGAAGCCTGCACAGGCTCGGCTCTCCTCCCAGCTTATGCCAATTCTCCCCCACTTAGAGCAAAACAAAATAAAGTGATTTAAAGATGTCCTCCTCTCCAGGATCTACAGACTGTCTGCAGGACATTAAGGGAAACTGGCTATCAGCCCAAAGTGTTTTTTCCAAACCACCTCTTAAATATTTTCTGGCAAGAACACTGTAGAAAGCCCACACTGTCATCTTAGAGAGGAAAGACGGATGCTCGCCCGTTGCTCAGAGCCTCTGTTTGGCCCCAAAGCCCCCAGGCACTGTTAAGTTTCACTGTGATCCAATACCCATCTGCCAGACGGGAGCCTTGGGGTGCTCTCAATGCCAAATTTATCCAGGCTGATATTTGCATGCAAATATGTAGCTAGAAATGAATACTATAATTAGCATCCATAGAAGCTGCAGGTCTCTGTTCTGCAAGCCCCCTGCTCGCATGGGGTGGAGACACGAGCTGTGGATCCAAAGGCAGGTTTTTCACATTTGATCAGACACCCCTGTCACCTGGTTTGGGGAGAATTATGGCCAAATTTGATCCTAAATGTGAAAACATGGGCATTTCAAGTTTTCGTGTTTATTTAGGGAAATTTCATGCCGTCGCAGAATGGAAGGTCAGATGCACAAATAAGTGGTAACGGAAAGGAAGAATATTTTGCTCAGAGAAGCTCTTGAGACGGTAAGTGAATATAATCAAAGGAAACCCATTGTTTCCTAGCACCTGTGTCAGGTCTTAAATCTGGGTCGCAGTCCAGTAATTAGGTGAAACAATTAAAACCTGGATGTTTTTGTAAAGGAAACCAGCAAGAATTAATTCAAGCTTAATTGAAGTGAGGCGGCGCTCTCTTATGTAAGTTGACTGAAGAGGCCCAGGGGGCTTTGGTTGACAAATGGGAGGGCACTGGGCCCCAGGGAGCCCGCTCACCCAGCCCGGGTTTCGCGGGGAAGGGTCCCTGACGGCACGAACCAGTGAATGTGGATACGAGTGTGAGTACGGCAATGGTAAACATGCCGACACCCTGTCTGCTTCTGGATTTGGGATATTACACAGGCAGCAGATCTGTGGGCGAAAGCGTACTTGAACACCCAGCAGACAATGTCCCTACAACATCGGTATTTGCTAAAATGCTCAGTGCTGGGACCACGGCGGGCAGGTTGTACCAGCTGGGACCCTGATTCTGTCTTCCACTCCAAGGTGCGCCCTTGGGAGGTGCTGAGGCCCTGATGGGGGGGGCCCTCATGAATGGGGTTAGTGCCCTGCTAGAAGAGACATGAGCGCGCTCTCTCTCTCTCTCTCTCTCTCTCTCTCTCTCCCCCTCGGATGCCCACCACAAGAAGACACAGCACGAAGGTGGCCATCTGAGAGCCAGGAATAGGACCCCCCCAGACACTGAACCTGCCAGCACCTTGGTCTTGGACTTCCGGCCCCCAGAACTGTGAGGAATACATGGTGTAATGTAAGCGCTCCCCCCCGCAGTGTGTGTGGTAATTTGTTACCTGAACAGGCTGAGACGGAGCCCCCCCAGTACCGCAGGACCTGGGCTGGCCAGGTAGCAGACACTGGAGCCTCCTCACAAAGGAGAGGGCCAACATGCATTCATTCTCTAGCTAATGGGCTTTCAACACTGATACCTCCTGTAAGCAACTGGAAGACCCCACATGGATACCCCCCGCCCCTTTAAACAGAGTTGTCCTGAACAGAAATAAATGATTGCCCAAGGCTAACCAGTCAGTGGTGACACTGGGACAGTCCCAGGCCTCCTGAATTCCACTCTAACGCTCTTTAGTCACCAGGCCATTCACCGTGTCAAGTGTGAGGCTGGGTTTCATCTCTGTGCTGACGACAATGAAGGCCGTGGCATCTATTAATCTTCACTACAGTCCTCATGAACTAGTTAAGCATGAAGGGTGACAGCGCCGAACCCTAGGGGCCTTGACAAGTGACGGTCCTGGGGCATCGGGATTCTGGGATCTCGAGAGGAAGAAATAATTTTAGCTCTTTCGCTGGCCCCCTGGTCACTGGAGGCAGGGAGCCTGTCTTGGCAGTAAGGAGGGTCACTAACTGTCAAGTGCTGGTGTTACAGCCCTTGTCAACAGGCTTAAGCAGCCGGGCACGGTCTGGATGCAAGGGGCCCCGGCAGCTGAAACATGCCCTCATCACAGTGAGGATGTGGGGCACACGTATGAGAAGGGGGCTCCATCACGCATAGCTTACTGACGAGTGCATCTTCACTCTTTCCGTGCCATGGAAGCCTTGGTTATTTTCATTCTGAAGTCACACAGGATGACACATCTCTGTCTTCCTATACATCTTTGTCAACATGCCACCCTGGTGACACACATAGGTCAGGCTCCAAGCAGCAGCCTCCCCCAGTGCCCAAATTCCACAAGGGCACTTGCGGCCCTGGCACAGCCTGCGAAACACGCCACGCGTGTCTGAGGGTTTTCCACGCGGTGCCTTAGGACCTGTGAATACCAAGTGGGCTTCCTGCCTCGGAAAGTGAAATTTCCTGACGAGTCCAGCCTAGAAATGTATCCCCACCTCCTCGTCCCCTCCCCGACTTAAGTGATAAGAAACAACTGGAACACGACTCTGGGGTGTCATGCTGTCAAAAAAATTCTTAATGAAATTAAAACCCTAACACTCTGACGAATGCTATTTCTGGCTGCGGAGCTGGGTGCTGCAGACGTGTGACTCTCTCCGCGCGTCTGTCGGCCTGGTGGCTCCACGTCAGAGGAGCTGCTGCATGTCAGCAGTTTGCCCCAGGGAATCCGGGTGGAATATTTTACACCTGAAGTGGCCTTATTTCCAGCAGTGGCACACCATGAAGCGCAGCTCCACTGTGTGTGCGCGGGAGACACGCTGCTTGAAAAACAAGGCGGAGAAATGGTGGGTGGGACGGGAGCCAGCCGGGAAATGCCCTTGGAATGGGGGAGTGTGTCCAATAATCTACATTTCTCATTCTGAAATTTTGAAGGCGCCTCCTGCAGACTGCCAGCCTTTCTTTTCCTTAAACAGCCCTTTGTGGATCTCTGTGAAGACCTGTGTCCAGGGCAGTCGAGACCCTCATGCCAGAAACCCTCCTTTTCAGAGGGAGGTGGCAGGTTTCAAAGCCACCAGCATTCATAAGGGGTTTGCAGTTGGCTCCCAACTTCCTGCCTCTATAAAAATAAAAATTACAACAGCACATTTTAAAGAAAAGCTGATGAAATGATGATTTCTCTCAATTCTGATACATTGATTTCTAAATTCTTCATTTTTTGTGTGTTGGGGTTGGTTTGTTCGTTTTAGATAAGAATTGGTTCTGCCCCAGAAGCAAACAATTTCTTTTCACAAAGAGGGAATTCACCCGAAATCGTACGCCTTCTTATTGGCAAGATCCACCATATTCCTTACCCTACCCGTAACCAATGTCAAGTCTGGTTCATTCCGAATGAAAACTCTTAGAGTGGACCTCATTGCTCAGTTTATCTGTTCCCTCTCCCTACTTCTGTCCCCAAATAGTATTAAAATACCTATGCAGAGAGGCTCGACTGGCTTTTAGAACCGTTCCTTTTATTTTCTGCTTAAATGTTTTTGTTAAATGTCACAGTGGTGAGAGAGTCGGGGGCTGGAGTTCCAGAACTCTCTGAAATGTCTTACTAATTCCTCATAGCACAGAGACAGGCAGTGCTTAGAAAACCAAGTCCCGACAAGCACGGGGCGCTGAGTCACCAGGGGGCTGCCTGTGGCCCGTCCCTGGCTTGGTGTGGGGAAGCCCGCTTCCAAACAGGAAAAGCATTTTTAACCTTGTTTTCTTTCTTCAGTGTTCAACTATCTGAGTCACATTCCTGGCACTTGACACTTCGTGTTAATTGAACACATACTATTAAACCCAAACTAAATTCTGAGTCTCAATTACCTGCAATTTTTTTCTTGAAAAGGAAAAAAAAAAGAGGCCAGGGAGTCGCCACTGTCCGTATTTCCTGGAAGCCATCTGTTACGCCTCTAATTAAAACCCACTTGTAATAAGCTTGTTAGTGTGCACAAAATGTATCAGGTATAGGATGTCATTCATGAAGCAGTTGTTTGGGCGGCTGAATGATGCCTTAAAATCCTATTAGTTTAACAAAGTAATGTATTAGTATTTTGACCCAGTATGCAAGAGACTTCAGAATGACCTGGCGTTCTGCTCTAATATTTTTTTTCTCAAATATGTTGCTATTTCTACCTCCTATATAGTCAGATGGCCTCTTATAATTGCAGCATCAAATCTTTGTCTCAATTTTCAACTGCAGGTGATTTCAAATGATTAAAGATGCACAACAGGGAATAAACAAAAATGCTTACATGCAATTATTTTTAATTAGTATTTGGCTATAAAGTGTATGCCTTCATAAAAAAGTCTGTTATTCACATAAACATCTGTTACCATACACACAAGGAAACACTGTAAGTCTGTCATCACATCACCAAAACAGAAACACGGAGGGAGGCTGGGCAGGAAAGCCAGCACTCGGAGTTTTTAAACAAAAGATAGAAGTCTAACTGCCAAAACAGACGAGAGCCACACCTTCCAATTAACATCACTCACAATCAGAGGAAGAGCCGTACCAATGGAATTACACTTGAAAATGTTAAAATAGATGGAATTATTCTTTGAAAACAATGGAATCTCTGCGCACAAGACAATTTCAAATTCTTTTACTAATTTTGCACCCATGCACATAATCAGACAGTTTCCTGTTTGCATGCTCTGTGCTGGCTCTAATTTTCCAGTTTCTCTGCACTCTTATTGTTATTCATTAATACACCCAAACTTGGTCAGATGCAGTGGCTTAAATCCCGAGTGCCAAATATCAGCCTTGTTTCACAAAAGCCTTCAGCAAGGGGTGTGGGAGGAATATATATATATATATATATACACACACACACACACACACACACACACACACACGCAGAGAGAGAGAGAGAGAGAGAGAGAGAGAGAGAGCATGTATTAGTGAGCCTGCCCCCACCCAGTGCTGGGAGAGAGAGACACAGGAAAATAAATTAATACCGTGTAATTGATAGGTGGAGATGAGGCTGCTCTGTGGAGTACCGAGAGGAAAATGAAGGGGAGATGTGAGAATACCTTGCCCGTGAATTACTGAATCGGTGGGAATTACGGGGGTCCCGACGGCAGAAGCGCTGGCATAGTCACAGCTCCAGGAGCACCCCAGCAACCCAAGTTAACACATTCTGCTTGCAGCCCAAAAGCTTCAGCTTTTATTAAACACACAATTCACGAGCCAAAAGAACTTATCTTCATTTGCATGAAAATGCAAACACTAATTTAATTGCACCAAGCTACTCTGCGTCTCCCCTGTTGCTGAGCTGAGTTGTCTGGGCTCAAATTAGAGGGGAAATCATGACCCCTGGCTGTGGCCTCCCTGGAACTCCTGAGCAATCCTTAAGGTAATGCCCCTGCACCAGGTTCCCACTTGACCCTGCAAGGTGATGTGCCCAAGCCTCACCTGGGCATGGCACCTGGAGGGACGTTGTATTGGAGCTACTTGGGACCCTGTCCTGTTAATCTGGAAGGGACAAGCGGCCCAGGCCACGAGTGGACAAATGGACAGGAGGACCTTGGCATCCTGACCTTAGTAATTCTGACTGTCCAAAGTCACTCTGATTCTAAGGACAGAGATGGGGGACCCAAGGGTGGGGACAGATTCCCAGTGTGATTGCATACCTCCGGGCTGCCCAACCCCTACCTGCAGGGGGCTCTCCTTCACCTCCCGGCCAGAAGCCAGCCCAGACATGGGCTCCTGGGGAGGCCTCTCTTAGTTGGCCTCCACAATGCCTTTAAAACCTGGCCACCTGGCCGCCAAAGACCCCACTCACTCAAGGGCAAGCTGCACAGTCATTAGCAGCCCCATGTAATTTAAAAATATAACCAAGAACAACCAAAAGGAAGAAATACACTGTGGGACTAAGGTGATCAAGCGGCCCCCCCAAGACAGGCCGTAAATAAAATGACACAATGACCAGAAGAGGCAGGTTTTACATTAAGAAGCAGCAAATTCACTGCAGGGCTGAGCCGGGAGCCAAGCCCCGGCGCCCACAGCACCCTTTCAGGCAGGAAGGTAAAAGATGGCCCATTCCTCACGGGGCTGTGCTGGGCAGAGGCCAGGCAGCCCTTGGCTAAGCACCCATTTCTCACGTGGGGAGTCCTCATTTTTCAATCACGCCCATACAGGTCCTTCATCAGGCTTCTCCTCAAGGTTCCTCCTGCAGCATCGTCCCCCCGTGTAAGAAACAGTTTACCCGCTTACTGCCCTGGCCAGGAGCTGAGAGTTCACAGAAGGCCACCTTCCAATAAGCGGGAATGCCCAAGTGCCCACCTAGGGTCCTGGACCACGTGGCGTGCCCTCGCCCTGATGGAGGGGAGGTGGCTCAACAGGTGGATAGACAGAGAGCCAGCTTGCGCCCCCATTAGCTGTGTGACCTGGGCCCGCCTGCCTCATGCGTGTCTCACAGGTAGAACTGCAAAACCCTTATTAGTCAAGGGGCTAAAACTAGACCTTTCTTTGAAAAATAGACGTATGTATTCCTATGTAGCCTGTGTTGGAAATGAAATAACAAATAATATTATGAACACTCAAGGTTAACCTGAGATAACCTGATATAGGCCCAACCTGCAGAGCACCCATTACTGGTCTAGAACATTCCTAGTAATATTCCCAGCCAGGCTGGGACTAGGGTGAGAAGAGTGAGGCACTCACCTTGGGCACAAAATGTTGGGGGGGGGCCTGAAAACACAATAATCAATAATGCTATTTTTATACATTTTAAAAATCAAAATCAATGCATATCGATCATCAATAGTGCTGTGTCACACCATACTGCAGCCTGAGGCAAGAGGAAAAACACCAGTGGTTTTTACTGATCCTGTTTCCAGGAAAACTTCCGGTATTTGATGCAATGTAGATGTTTTGCATTCATTTTGATTTTAAAAATACTCCTTGAAGTGTTACAACTCTTGATTGCTGAGTTTCCTGGAGCCTGTTAACTTGTGTGCCCAGCGCGAGCCCCTCCTCATCCCCCAGCTCTGAGCTTTGCCTGCAGCCTGGAGGGGGCTGCTCTCGCCGAGTGCCCAGTGACTAAGGCACAGGAATCGCTCTAATTCCTGGGGTCACGTGCTTGACTCACGTCTCAATCACTGCTTTGGTTTGGTTCTTTCGCATGCTTCTTTTACCTGTAGCAAATATTCGAAGCTTTACTAACTGCAGCAGCCCTACCAACAAGGCCTACGGCTTTCCTGGTTTGATAGAGGCAGAGTGACTTCTCATTCTGAGGACTTCGGCGTCCTTGGTTATAAAGCAATAGATTCGTACTGGCTGTAGTCTAATGTTTGCACTTACTGTAGTCGTTTGTTATGTGCACTTGCCACTCAAGAGAACATCATCCATAAAGAGTCAGCGGCATTAACACGTCTGTTGGCATGTGCAGCATCCAAGCTGATACGATGGCCTTCTATTTTTTTGTCAGCAGAGATTGGCCACCTGGTGTGGAGGCAAGGCCACCAGCCAGCCTAGGGACTCATTTCAGGTCCCCATGGGGTCACCCTGTCCACACCGGCCTCCCCTCCGAGCACCTCTACACATTCTCTCAGGTCCTGCCTCCCCTGGCCACTGTGTCATCCAGTTGTGCCCAGGCTCTGACCACCTTTGGTCAGCTATGGTCAGCATCACTCATCAGTCGGCACTGGGCACGTCTCGTTTCCAGTCCCCGGCTGCACAGTCTGGAAGAACAGGGGAATGACACCCACGGGGCCACCTCTGACCAGCGAAGGACAGAAGCTGCTGGAGAAGGGAGTCCCTTTCGTCTCCCAGGGGACTGTTACAAAACGCTTTTCATAAAAATTCCTGCCCCTACGAAACCCCTGGCAATATCAAGCCCGGTTGCCACACGAGTGTCACAGCCGCTCTGCAGATCTGCACTGCGCTCCGTGTTTCATTACGTTTCGGTTAACGAAAGCTCTGGAAAGCAACACTGAGAGTAAAAGAAAGGAATAGTCATAAGCCTAGAAAGTTATAAATGAATACGAAGGATAAACACTCTTTTTTTTGCTACTCGTATTTATTTTATATTTATTTATTTATTTATTTATTTATTTATTTATTTATTTATTTATTTTAAAGAGTGCCTATTAAACTATAGCTAACACACAACATATATGAGTTTCAGGGATACACCATAGCTGTTCAACACTTACAGACCTAAAGAAGTGATCACCATAAGTCCAGCAGCCATCTGACACCATCCCACGCTGTCACGATATTATTGACTCTGTCCCCATGCTGTACGTCACATCCCCCTGACTTATATGTTCCTGGAAATTTGGGCTTCTTATTCCCCTTCTAAAATTCTTTTAGAATTTTAAATTTCTTTTAGAATTCTAAAATTCTTTTAGAATTTTTCAATTACAGTTGACATTCCGTATTATTTTGTATTAATTTCAGGTGTATAGCATAAGGGTTAGACATTTCTATAATTTAAGAAATTATCCCCTTGACTAGTCTAGTACCCACCTGACACTATACATAGTTATTACCATATTATTGACTATATTCCCTATGCTATACTTCACATTACTTTACATTGTAACTATCAGTTTGTACTTCTTACTCCCTTCACCTTTTTCATCCTGCCCCCAACCCCTCCCGTCTCTCACCATGATAAATCTGGCACCCATCTGAGACACCATACACAATTATTACAGTATTATTGACTATATTCCTTATGCTGTACCCTACATCGCCATGACTACTGTGTAACAACCAATTTGTACTTCTTAATCCCTTCCCTTTTTTCATCATCCCCCAACCCCCTCCCATCTGGCAACCATCAAAATGTTCTCTGTATCTATGAGTTTGTTTCTGTTCTTTTGTTTATTTTGTTCTTTAGATTCCACATATAAATGAAATCACATTGCATCTGTCTTTCTCTGTTTGACATACTCCACTCAGCACAGTGCCCTCCAGGTCCATCCATGCCACAACAGATGGAAAGAACCCATTCCCTTCCACGGCCAAACGATATTCTATTGTATACAGAGGGTGCCAAAAAAAAAATGGATACACAAAAGAAATGAAAAAACTGTATTAAAATTACACTGGGGCCGGCCAAGTGGCGCAGTGGTTGAGCGCTGGCTTGGGAAGCCAGAGGCCCTGGTTCGGGTCCCACATGTGAGGACCAGTGACACTGCCCTCAAAAATAAATAAATAAATAAAAATTTAAAAAATAAAATAAAAAAACTGATAGAGAATTAAAAAAAAAAAAATATACTGATGGTAATCACTTTGAGCACTCTTGTAATTGCAGACGTCATATGTGACTTGTATTCATCTTTTGTTATTGGTATATATTAAGTATTACAATTTTAATAGTTTTTTCCTTTCTAAAAAGTGTGTGTGTGTGTGTGTGTGTGTGTGTGTGTGTGTGTGTGTGTATATATATATATATATATATATATATATATATATATATATATTTTGTTACTCTCTCTATATATACCACTTCCTCTTTATCCATTCATCCACCGATGGATACCCAGGCTGCCTCCACATCTTGGCCATTGTAAACAATGCTGCAATGAACATATCGATGCACACATCCCCTCGAAGTAGAATTTGGGTTTCTTCAGATAAAATACCCAGAAGTGGGATTACTGGGTCCTTGTTTGTCTCTTGCTATAGCTTTTGTTTTAAAGTCTATTTTGTCTCGTATTAGTATTGTTCTGCCAGCTTTTCTTTTATTTGTTCTTTTTTAAATTTCCATTTTCATGCAACATTCTTTTTCCATCCCTTTACTTTCAGTCTGTGTGTGTCTTTCAATCTGAAGTGAGTCTCTTGTAGGCAGCATATGTAAGGGTCTTGTTTTCTTATCCATTCAGCCACCCTATGTCTTTTGATTGGAACATTTAATCCATTTACATTGAAAATAATTGTTGATAGATATGTAGCTATTGCTATTTTATTATTCCTAATTTTGATTTCTTTTTTCCATTTTAAAGAAGTCCCTCTAACATTCCTTGTAATTCTGGTTTGGTGGTGATGAACTACTTTAGCTTTTTGTTAGCTGGGGAGCTCTTTTTCCTTCAATTCAAAATGATAGGATTGCTGAGTAGAATAATCTTGGTTGGAGGTCCTTGCTTTTCATAACATTGAATATTTTGTTCCAATACCTTCTAGACTGTAAAGTTTCTGTTGAGAAATCAGCTGACAGTCTTATGGGAGCTCCTTTGTAGGTAACGAGCTATTTTTGTCTTGCTGCTTTTAGGATTCTCTCTTTGCCTTTAGCCTTTGTCATGCTGATTACAATGTGCCTTGGTGTGGGCCTGTTTGGGTTCATCTTCTCTGGGACTCTTTGTTTCCTGGACTTGTATATCCATTTCCTTCCCCAGGTTAGGAAAGTTTTCAGTCATTATTTCTTCAAATAGGTTCTCAATTCCTTGCTCTCTCTTCTCTTTTTGGCACCCCTATGATGTTACTGTTATTTCTGATATTGTCCCAGAGATCTCTTAAATATCCTCATTTTTGGGGGATTCTTTTTCCTTGTTGCTGTTTTGATTGGATTTTTTCTGCTACCTTGCCTTCCAAATCATTGATTTGATCCTCTGCTCCATCTAGTCTGCTGGAGATTCCTTCTGGTGCATCCTTCATTTCACTTATTGTTTTCTTCAGTTCTTTTTATGGTTTCAATGTCGTTTTTTATGCTTGCTACCTCTTCGTTGAGGTTCTCACTAAGTTCTTTGAACATCCTTGTAACCATTGTTTGAACTCCGTACCTGGTGGTTTGCTTGCCTCCATTTCATTTAGGTCATTTTCTGGAGTTTCCTACTGTTCTTTCATTTGAGACATATTTCTTTGTTTCTTCATTTTCGCTGCCTCTCTGTGTTTATTTCTATGTATGAAGTAGATGTGCTGTGTCTCCCGGTCTTGGCCAGTGGCCTTATGCAGTAAGTGGAGCCCCAGCACAGGCCCCCTGGTAACCTGCTCTGGGTGCTCCAGGAGTGTCCCTTGTCCCTTGTGTGGGTTTTAAGTGCCCGCCTGTTATAGCTGTGCCTCAATTGCTATGGGGACATCAGTGAGTGGGACTGACCCTCAGGCTGATTGGCTGTGGGTTTGACCACATCCACAGCTTATGAGCTGCTGTGTAGGAGGCTTACCCCACTGAGTGGGATTCACCCCAGAGGGCTCTGGTGCCTATTGAGGCTGTCCTTTGTGTGTGTCACTTGTGGGGTGAATTGGGCTCTGCTGTGGTCTGAAGCCAACTTACAAGTGTGTTGTTTCTGGGACCTCCTGGGAGGGGCTCCAGTGCAGACCCAGGTCACCCACTGCCTGTGACTGGCCAGTGACTACCTGGTAAGAGCTACAGAGCGGTTTGTGGTTGTTCTCTGCCTGTGCTAACACTGGAGGTATGTGGGAGAGGCCACACTGCAAACCAAAGATGTATGCCATCAGTGCCAGGCCTGGGGAAGCCCCGCAGAATGCCAGGACACCCTAAGGCCTGCTGCCACCTGCCGGCTTACGTAAGGCTCAGCTACTAATAAAGCCTCGTGTGGTACACAATTGGGTCAGGAAGGATCTCAGGGAGTTCTATAGGAAGAGTCGTGGTCACCAGGCTAATGTAAATTCTGCTTTGGGCCAGTGCTGAGGCCTGGAGATGCTCAGCAAACGTCCCAGAGCCCACGGGGGCCAGTCACTGCCCACCTGGGGCCCACAGACTCTGGTAGTTTTCTTAGAAAGGGTGCAATGTGGTCGGGGCTGGCTGCTCAGGAGAAAGTGCCTTAGGCACTGGGGGAATTGGGTGGGCGGGGTCCCGGTGAGTCAGCAGGGCGGAGCAGTGGAGCTCACCAGACCAATCAGACTCAGGTTTGGCCATTAGCTGGGTGGGGGGAGGGATGAGCTCAACACAGGAAAGATGGTGCCCACCTGCTAGCTGCCCAGGAGAAGGACTTCACACAGGGAAAATGCCGACTGTCCTTCAGCCTTCCCCACAGAGCCACACATCTGTCTACTCCCTGCACACCTCTGACGTCCCCTGAGTCACCACCCCTCCTCTGGAGCCCAAGGTGAGTGCCTGCGAGCAAGTGAATCCGTGCGCAAACCCTAAGAGGACACATGGGTTTTCCCAAGCCTTCCATCCCACCTGGATGGTCGGAAGCCCCACTGGTTTTCACAGCCAGATATTGTGGGGGCTCCTCTTCCCAGCACCAGTAGTCTGGGCTGGGGAGGCTGGTGTGGGGCTGGGGTCCCTCACTTCTCTGGGGGTGAGATACCCTTCCTGGTTCTCAGCTGCCACACGGAGGTTTGGGGCCTGTTTCTTGTCTCCGCCCCTCCTGCCAATGTCGATGTGGCTTCTTTAGTTATAAAACTTCTGTTCAGCCAGACTTCAGGTGGTTCTCCAGGTTGATTGTTCTATAATTTAGTTGTAATTTTGATGTGTTCACGGAAGGACGCAGGCGCAGCGTGTATCTACTCTGCCATCTGGGATCTCCCCTCCGGATGATAAAACCTCTTCAGTAGGGGGCCGTCCGAGTGGCGCGGTGGTTAAGCGCTGGCTTGGGAAGCCAGCGGCCCCGGTTCGGGTTCCACATGTGAGGGCCAGTGACACTGCCCTCTTAAAAAAACAAAAACAAAAACCTCTTAAATAACTAAAACAGGACTATGAATTGGAATATAATATTTACTAAATATTTTCTGGAACATTTAGTAAGAATATGAATTAAATCATTGAGGTGTTTTGGACAGTTCCATTTAAAGCACAGAATAAATTTGTACCCACATTATTTGAATAACATTTGAAATACACAATTTTATTTTTAAATTAAAAAAGTTAAAAACCCAGGCGTATTCTTAAGATATAATTCTTTCATCAGCTTTACAGTTGTGCGGCGTCTGACCACTTCTCTCGCAGAGGCACAGCCTTCCCCTCTGTTTTGTCCTACTCTCCTAAACTGGGTAAAGCGGGTGACTATTTATTTCACCTGTTCCGCACCCCTCACCTGACAGCAGTTTGCCTTTTATGTTCCCTCCTTTTGGCCCCTCTGCAAGGAGTGCCTCACCCCTCCGCCAGCACGGGCGTGCGTGCATCAGCCCTCCCCTGTCCCAGGAAGTGTCTCAGGCATAGACACACTTCACGGAGAGGTCAATGAAAGGCTCCCCAAAGATCTGACATATGGACACGAGATGGCCTCTTTCTTTTCTCTCTCCCTCCCCCTGGCGTGAAAGGTCACAGGGGTCCCCACGAGGAGCTGCCCTGCTACCCGTGCAAGCGCCGTGGCAGGGCCTAGCCGGGCCAGCCACCTGGGGGAGAGACACAGACCAGAATGTTCTCTAACCTCTGCATCCAGCTGTGCCGAGTCAGGGCTCTCACGTCCTGCGCTCACTGCCTTGGACGTCGCTTGGGTTTCTGGTGCATGTCATGAATGAGTCCAAGTAACATCTGTTTCTAGGAAAAATGTACTGTTTGTGTCACTGGTGTCCCAGCCTGTGTACTCACAATTGTTGTTATAAACACACCAACGCCTCAAAGTCTAACACTAGAATTTTCTTTTGTTTTAACTTTCTTCTTATTTCTCCTCAAAGAGCACCTTTCCTCTGCTTCCAGTTTACGTAAGTACGTTCTACTTAGGAACTCTTGGTGAGGGAAAAGATTTAACACTTCACTGGTAGTGAGTAGAGATTTGTTTTCATTTCAAAGTTCATTGAAATAAAAATACATCCTGTAACTAACTCTAAGAGAAACCTGATCGATAAAATCTAAAGTTTAGTCGAAGCTCTCTAGTAATAATCTAAAGAACAAAGTGTAAATGAAAAAAAAAAAAAGGATTCTCAAATTCAGTAAACGCAGGAATTTTAGCCTCAAGTGATTCTGAGGACAAGAGCAGAAGCGCCTTTCGCTGGACTGTCTTGATCAGCACCAACCAGTTTCCGGAGAAGCAAAGCCGCATCCTGGGCCGAAGCATCGTTAAAGCAAGATTTGAGAACTATGACGCATCTGTGCTGGCCAAGTTACTAAGACATAGAGAAATACATGATATCTCATGTGTCTTTTGAATGAATTCATTCGTCCATTCAGCCACCATTTTACTGTGTCATTCATATAGTACCACCACCCAACAGCTGTAGCCACAGTCAGGAAAAACCAGACCTGCTTCCTGTCTTCGTGGAGCCTGCAGTCTGGCAGGGAACAGAGAAAAATAGACAAGCAAATAAATACTATTGATAAATTGAGATAAGTGCAACAAGGGGGAGGAGTCAGAGTGTTTTTGGAGAATAATGAGCACACCTGCTTTAAGTCAGGTGGTTTACATTTTCTGTCTTCTTACTGCTTTTCCAGGAGCCACATTCCTTCTCTTAATATCTGTCCTTCCAACGATGAGCATCTATAAAACCAAACTATAAACAGAGCCAGGTGTGAATACAAATAGACACACAGTGGGCTATTATGAGCCCTCATGGTCCATCATGAATGTGTTATTAGGGGCTGCAAACAAGCCATTCCCCAAGTGGAGGAGGCTCTGAAACTAACGCAGCATCCGTGTGGCGCCTTCTCTGAATCCCAGGATTGTCGTTTCCTGTGTGTGGTCTTCCGCAAGCGACCCCTCCCGCCTGTTTGCTCATCGGTAAAACTGGCTGTCCTAATAGGGCCGCCTACCTGATGGCGCTGCTGCAAGGATTAAACAAGGTTTCTGGTGAGCCAGGTTTGGCAAGCACCTGGACTGGCCCAACCATGTGGGGAGGCGGCGTCCTTGGAAGGTACAGAACTGTCGGGGGGTGTCCGGACCCAGCCTGAGCCAGCCATGCGGCCCGGCTGTGGGGAAGGTCTCTGGAAAGGAAGAGTGGGTTTGTACAGACCAGAATATTTAGGCCCTCCCTCCAGCCAGTCCTGTGGCTCCTGGATAGCTGTCTTCCCACAGCATTGGCAGAGAGAAGCACGATCCCAAATTCTAGCTGGCCGGTTGGTACCCTCCCTGCCTCTCAGCAGCCTTGCCACTTAGCACTTGTTTTCAAGGTCATCTTCTAACACTGGCTGTCGGGTTGCCAAATCAATAAAAGGAACATCACACTCTTTCCTGAAAAAGGAAAGGAAACCAAAGCGGCTTTAGTGAGAGCCTTATCTCTGTGCAGCCCCTCTGAGTGTCCACAGCGGCCACGCCATCATAGGTGCACTAAATTGTCAGGGCCGAGGCCCCATTGGTCAAACACAGGTTTGCTGCTCGGTAACGTATGCACAGATGGGGCTGCGACGTGCCCTGTGAAAGAAAAGCCACCGCTGACGCGCCTACGCGTGCTGGTAGATGCTGTCACTGGCAGTCCTAGAAACACTTTCTCCGTATATTAAATGAATGCAGTAAGAAGAAAATACAGTCTCTATTTCAAGCGAACACTGCCTGACTAGCTCCTGATTTCTAGGATGTGGCAAAAATAATTTGCGGGATAGATGGTCTTACTGTTTAGAAAGAGACCTCCTTGGGCCTTTGGGTTAAAAGAGATGAGGTCAGGAAACAGTAAAACCAAAAGAGCTCATTTGTTCCCCAGCAGCTGAGGAGTGCACTACACCCAGGACTGGGACACGAGTGGCCCCAGGAAGGACCAAGAGGGGTCCTTTGAGGGGACTGTGCCAAAGATACGGTGGTCATCAATGCCTCTGGGAGGCCCAGACACTGAGACTATCCCTGTGAGATGGATTCTTAGGGCAATGATTGCCAGGAGCCCATGTTAAACTCTGCTTTGTACTATGGCGACTGTCATCTCTCTCCCTTTCCTCCAAACCTTCAGTAACGCCGGCTCTGCAGAACAATCTTAGGCTGGGGGAATGAGGGACACAGGAGAAGCCCAGGGGTGAAAGGCAGTGGCGATGGGCCGAGCTCTACACTCCAGGGAGGTGGGAGTCGGAGCCAGGGGTGACCTGGAGTGCTGTCAGTGCCCAAGAATCCTTAGGGGCAAGGAGGGGTGATGAATTTCCTAGAGTCCCTGGGACAGGAGATCCAGTCTTTTTTTATTGCAAACACCGGGAAGGACCCTAGTTCACATCTGTGTGGTCATCTCTGTGGAAGAATATGGAAGCTCTTTCTTGGCATAAAAAAGATGTTGGAACAAGGTGACCCTGAGATGACATATCTGAAAAAAAGGAGTCATCCAAGGAAAGCTTTATGTTGCTGGAGTGAAAGTGTGTTTCCCAGTGTTGTTTTAATGACAGAGAATCACCCAAGGAGCGTGGTCGACTGGAGATGCCCAAGTGACAGCTGAGTGAATTACGTAAGTTACATGCACCTATCGGGCCTCCGGTTTTCTGACATTTTTATGATAAAAGGAAGTGGGTCATGTCTTACATTAACTTTGTTGTCCATCAGTGTTTTGTGGGAAGTCTACCCTGTGTACCTTTCATGTGTCGGGAGTGATAGGGATGTTATTTGTAATATTTTGGAAATATGAGGAAGATTAAGGATGCAGTGTTTCCCTACCTTTTCTCTTCTTTGTAGCTGTGCCTTGAGCTGCCTCTCATGCCGAGCACGAGCTCTCTCGCTGTGATGGGGGCCGCACGTCACAGAGGGAGCAAATGAGTCCTGCGGGAAGAATGACTTCTGGTTTGCCCAGTGATTAAGCCAAGCTATTTATAGAGAAAGGCTTCCTCCTCCAGTGAGGAGTCAGAACGAAGCTTGACCCACTTTCAGAAAGAGAGTGCCACTCGCTCCCAGGTTCCCGAAACAAAGAATTCCGTTTCTGAGGCACCTAATGTTTAAGTGCTACCAGGAAGTACCTAGTTCACATCTGTGTGGTCATCTCTCTGTGGCATAAAAAAGATAGTGGAACAAAGTGACTCTGGGATGGCATATCTGAAAACAACGGAGCCATCCAATGGAAGTTCTGTGTTGCTGGAGTGAAAGTGTGTTTCCCACGGTTGTTTCAAGGCCGCTGTGAGAGGGTCACCTGCCTCTCCAGGAATAGAAAGACTTACCTGCCGGGAAGCCCTTCTAAGCACAAAGGAGACAACGTGGGAGGAGGCTGTCTGGGGGTCTCTGGTTCATCACCTGAGCAGAAAGAACAGACGGAGATGTCACAGGAAAGTGCGTGCACGTTCTGCAATTTCTCCAAAGAATTGTCTAGCCCCAGGAAAGCACTGGGCCCACGCCACGTTACCAGTCCTAAAAAGAAAATGTGAACTAACACAGCTTAGGTCCAAGCCGCAAGGACATGAGTTCAGCCTTTTGAGATTGTGTTCCGATAATGGAGGCCCATCGGGACGCAACAGTAGAAAATGAGCCCCAAAGAGGAGAGCTGAGACGAGCCCGTTAGCGAAGGGAACGCCGGCCAAGCAACAGAGGCCTCCCTACGCCTAGCCCTGCTGGTCACGGCGGTCTCTTGGTCATTGGAACCTCAGTTCTATTAATTGTAGTAACCAGGAAAAAAGCCAAAATCGGAATTCAACCTCCTAATATCATCTCTCTGCCTTGCAAATATAATTGACTTATTTCTAAAATAATTTCATTTGTCTTCATCGTTTTCCACTATTAAAAATAATCATTTCTTAATAAAAATGAAGAATAAAAACTGCACTTACGGTTAACTATGGCAGATTGGACACACTTGTTTATTTTCGTCACTTCCTGAAATGCCACTAAAATGACAGTAATGAGATTATAAAAAGTCATGAACTCATAAGGACAAAGAAAACAAGATAGGAGATGACAGCCAACAAGAAAAGATACCAAGTTTGGGATGATGGGAAGCAGACGGATAAGTGTCACATTTAGAATGGTACAAATCACTGAAACCTACTTATATAATAAAAACGGAGCCAATTTATCCCACAGAACTCCAGAAAGGTTCAGGCTTAGAGGCACCTGGCACCTCTGAAGGCATCAGTACAGATAATGATTGGGAAAACAGAAGTGATCAGAAGGTTCTGGAAAGAGCCCTTAGACCCCAAGTTCCCCTCCCCCAACCCAGGCTGCCCGGAAACTGCCCCTCCTCCGTGTAGCAGAAAAGGCAGAGGGTTGCCTTCTGGACAGGCTGAACCCAGGCTATCTGGACTTGGGGACACCAGGCCACAAGGGGGGAAAGGTGAGACACCACATCAAAAGCAGAAACTTAAGTGAGAGTCTGTGTGCTGAATGTTGTGAGGCCCAGTTTGCTTCTCCTCTCAGCTCCTAGAACTTACAGACTCCAGAAAGAAGTTGGGGGTACTTTTCTCTATAGAAACCAACCCACTCAGAAGAGGATGCTGACCTCCACCCCACCCCCATGGCCTGGCAGGGCTCCCCATCAAGCAGCCCCTCACTGACAGTGCTTCCAGTAAGCTCTGGGGGGCCTCATCCCATACAGCCAGCAGTCCCCCACATTTGAAGAAATGCACTAATTTGAAAGGTAGCATCAAAATAAGTAAATGGTGAGACAAATCATAGGAAACAGAGAGCAAAGTGAGTGGGATGTTCAACAAAAGGGTGATTAGTATTCTCAGAGCTGAGAGGTTTTGCATGCATGAAACAAAAATGTGAGACAATTTTTAACATGAAACCTTCAGGAATCAATAGAGTCCTTGGAAATTAAAAATATGGTTAAAGTGTTTTTCAATGCACTAGAAGATTTAGGAGATACAATTGAGGGAACCTCCAAGAAAGTAGGATGAAATATTAAAGAGGTGGAAAATAGGAGAGAAAAAAATAAAGAGCTTATGAGGATTCAGGAAGGAGGCCTAGTATTTAAATAGTAAGAGTGCTGTAAAGAGGAAGCAAAGCAAATGAAGGGGAGATAATTAAGAAGTCCTTTCTTTAAAAAAAATGTCTTTAGAGCTAAAGGCCGTTGGTCCCTGGATTTGAGTCCACTAAATGCAGTCCTATGAATGCAAATAATCCCACACTAAGGTGCATCATCATGAAATTTTAGGATACCAGGGATGAAGGGAAGATTCTGCAATGTTCCAGCAAAGGTGAGGAGGAAATTGGTCTCATACAAAATGAAACAAGAATTAGGGGTCTTGACAGCAACACTGGAAGCGAGTAACAATGGAGCGATGCCTTCAATATTCTGAGGAAAGATTCTTCACAACCTAGAATGATACGCACAGCCAAGTGATTAGTTAAGTATGAAGGGCTGAATCAACATTTTCAGTCATACAGGGGCTCAACAACTTACCTCCATACACCTTTCCTAGAATGTTACTGGGAAACTGAAGCAGGAAACGAGGGGACCCTGAAAGGTTGGCTCCAACTAAAGAATGGACCCCACTGATGGATTGATGATTGATTGTCTCAGGTGTGATCGCATCAAGAGAAGTTTTATAACCCAGGCAAAGACTTGGGGTATGAAGCAAATAAATTCAGCTAGCAAAATTAAGCAAGTAAAAGACAATGAGGTAAAACAAAGCCGTTTAACAACAAAATAAACATAACCAAACTGAATGGCTCTGAACATTTGGAAAGTCAAAATAATGTAAAAACTGAATGCTACTTTGATCTACCTTCCCCTCCCTCAAAAGAAGTAACTTTCATATCATCTTTACCTGGACAGATGTTATTCTATGAGGTAGAGGACAAAAGATAAATTCTAGAAAAACATTTCTTTGATAGTCAACTTTTTCTTGGGGGATGGGGCACAAGTTTCTTTTTAATGAGATTCCAAGGGTTGGACGGACGCAACGTAAATGTATTGTCTTGGGTATCAGAGCTCCTGGAGGTGGGGGTTCCGATTTCGGCTGTGGCTTGACTTGTTTTTAGTTGTGGGTTTCTCGCCTTGTCATTTCAAGTGGACATTTAGACCAGGTTTGCCTACCTTCCTCAATAATCGAATCGCATACATCATCCCTTGTCCTTTCATTTGTGAGGCTATGGGGTTTGGAAACAAAATGCCAGGCCTGGCCCGGTGGTGGCCGGTGGTGTAGGAACCAGGCCCCTCCCTCTGGTGGCCCTGCCATCTGCAGAGTGTGGATTGAGAAGTAAAGAGCCTAGACTCTGACAGCAGGCTGCCTGGGTGACAACCCCAACGGTGCCATTCACAGGTTGCCATTTGGCCGTGTCTGTTTGCCCACCTGTATCATGGGAATAATAATGGTGCCTCTTCTGTGAAGCAGTTGTGAAAATTAGAGTAACGCCTGACACTTAGTAAGTCCTACCCACGTACTAGTGATTATCACTGATCCTGAAGACTGCCCTCCGCCACTGGTCAAGATGTCCCCTAACATAAACACACTGCAACCAGCGTGGAGGGACAAGCAAGGTGGCAGGCAGGACCTAGCCTCTGCCCTTAAAGTCACAACCAGGAAACTGCCCACATCCCATTGGCGGGAACCTAATCATGGAGCCTCACTCAGCTGCAAAGGTCCCGGACGATGCATTCTTCCCGCTGGGCGTGCAGGTCACCCCACCGCCACCACCCCAGATTCACCACTGCAAAGCTGATGATAGATATTGGAGGACAGCTAGCCTTTGCCACCATTCCTAAGTTAGAAATGTTACCCCAAGTTCTACATTTTATAACTGTGTGTCCAAAAATAAAAACCTCAAAGTGTTGATCTGCCAGTGCATCTCTGATGTGTTTTACAGTAAAACAAGGCTGCTTTATTTTGTTTGTTTTGCCTTGATTTTTACTCAACTCAGAGAAATTGGTTCTCTTCGAACATATTCAAAACAAGAGAGGTAACAACTCCGTGGCAACATGTGGGAGATGACACTTACATTCTTCTTCAGTTTTATCACAGCCAGTACATTTTCTCAGGTTTTTTATTTTTAAGAGGTGGGCGTTAGACGCCAGGAGACAAGCAATCCTAGCTTCGTCCGCATGTTGGGACCACCAAAGCAGAAATCTCATGTGGAAACTTTGTCCGCATGTTGGAACCACCAAAGCAGAAATCTCATGTGGAGACTTTGTACATTCATTCGCCATGACTAACTTTTCTGTCTCGTGGAATAGAAAGTCATAAGAATGGTTTTCTTTAGAGTAATATAGAAACTTTTTTTTTTTTATTGCAAACAGCTAAATAAAGGCCGGCAAAAACAATAGGTTCATTTTTTACGGCAGCTCTTCAAATGATAGGAAACTTGCCTCTTGGCCAATTTGGGCTGGTTTGGAGCCAAAATAGATGTCTCCATTCTCATCCTTACCCTTATACTTATTGTGGGCAAGATAAAAACCCTTAATTTTAAAAACTCAAGCCAAGCATTGGGCAAGAGGCAGAGTGGCTCCCTAAACCATACTGGTCATGAAAAAAAAAATGGTATTACTTTACACCAGTTCATTTTTTTCATTCTCTGGAAATCAAATACCAAGAACATGAAACTTTTAAAAATAGGAAGCCTCAAATATTTTGATAGTCTATTATAAATCAGCTTTTAATAACTGGAGGTATATACAAGAACCATCCACAAGGGTGAACATACTCACTGGTTAAATATTTCTGAGTGATTGCTTTTCTCTAGGTGGGTTGGCCCTGAGAAAATCAGCAGGCATCGTTCCATTTCAAAGCACAAAAGACATCTCTTCTGCTTTTAGCCGTGTCACCCTCCCCCTTTTTTAATTAACAAGATTTGAGATCATTTGGCAAATTGTAACCACAGAAGTGAGTATTGTGATTGGGTGATGTTTTATCACTTGAAAAATAAATCTCCCCGCTTCTCTCCCTGTGTACTTCATAAATGTCGCTTCCTCTTCATATTTATCTTGCTTTCGAAATCCATTATGCAATTGTCATTTCATTGAAATCAAAAGCTGTGTCTTAATTACATGGGGATGGATTATAAATCTAGTTACCCATCTCTCCATACGTTCATGTTTTAATGATTACAGCTCCAAGCCTGTTTTTGTACACAAAAGACCAAAGTGGATTTTACTGGGTTAAAATGAAGACTTGCAAAATTGGGCAGCCTGGAAGACAAACAAAGCAATGTCCTGTCTAGTTTAAGATAATAATGCCATCTTGGGCCAATGCGATAATGCAAAACAGGCTAAGTCAAAGGCTTTGGAGATGACAGTGAAAGATGCCCCCCCCCCGCCCCAATCAAGTTAAATTTAGCAGGTACAGTATCAGCCATACTTCCAGTAGGAACTATTACATGGAACACATTGCAGTAGGCAATGTTACAGGGAGAATTGTCTAGTAGCGTAACTGGAAATAAATAGACTTTCATAAAATGCGAGGCTGCTGTATACCCTAGTAATTGATCATGAGGAGGCACCACCTCTTGAGTATTCAACACCCTCTAAATGGGAAAAAAATTGCTGCATCGCCGAGCACTGGGATTTGATTCCTTCAGTGTTAACTTTCCGCCATTATGAAAGTGGCTTTAATTTTATGTGTGTGATATTAGTACATTTCTGGAAAAACAAACACCGAATTTTGTGTTTACGTGATCTACTTCTTATTCAAATTGCAAGCTGTATGTCATTTTGCAGATGGGATAAAGATTCCCATTCTTTAAAGCTTATTTAAAGACAAGCAGGCCCTGATGTGAAGTTGTACTTGAATGCAGGGTAACAGCAAATGGTGCTGGGGACGGAACCGCAGCAGGCGCTGTGCTGGGAGTGGATCAGTCATGAGGCTCCAGGTGAGGGCACTCGGCCCACAGTCCAGTGGGAGAGGGGTGAGGGCTCAGGTAGCTGGGACCTGCTGCAGTGGAGGGCGGTGCAAGCACAGTACACAGACTTCACCTGACCTGGAAAGATCTAGGGTGGCTGCCCAGCGGGGCCAGCACTTGAGCTGGGCCTTGACGGGTAAGCAAGAGTATGGCGTTGGGGAAGGCAGGAGGGAGAGGCATCCTCAGCAAAGCCAGCAGTCACAGCATATGTTACACACGCGCGCACACAATCTGGCAATTTTCAGTTGAGGAGACATTGTCTCGAGCAGCCCCTGACTGCAGAATTGAGGAGGACTTGGGTGGATTCAGACCCCTGGGAACCCGAAGGTGAACCATTCCCAGTGGTGCTGGAACTGTCACCCAGCAAGGGTCTGGCTCCATACCTAGAGGCCTTCCCTCAACCTTGTGGATCTGGGCAGGGCCAGGGGCACTGCTCCGGGGGTGGCCAATACAGGGACAGCCAGCTCTGCTGCCCCGCGGCCCTGGGTCCCCAGCGTGTGTTTGCAGCACATGCCAAGTGCTGGTAAATGGAGAGGAGGCGATAGGCACTGAGGTCCCCAGTTCTGATTCCCTCTCCACACAACCCCCACTTCCATCCCCTCCTGCCAGAGGCCCAGCACCCTCGGGTCAGGCCACCATCCAGCCAGGGCCCAACAGGGCTCTGCTGTTGGCCTGGAAGTCTGCCCCCTGTAGAGCGGCCCACAACCCCACCTGGTGCCAGGCTCAGGGACAGGCACCACAAATGACCAGATGAATGGCCAGTGTGCTGGAAGCTTGGTTGGAACCCTGCTCTTCGGGTTGGTTCTAAACCCCACCTTCCCGCTGCCCCCCCCTTCCTCCCTGGGTGACCATAAATGTTAGAGTGTTATCTATTGACGATTATAATCATACAAAGTCAGGACAGATGGGCTCCACTCCTCAGCTCACAGCTATAAAGTTTACAAACTCTCCGTGGCCGGGGGATAAATTATCTTTGCTGATACAGTGCTCATTTGCACAGGGCATTTTTCTTCGAGATGGCTATTTTTCCTTCCAATCATCGGCCCAAGTATTTTTTTGTTAACCGCCTTGACTTTCTGGAACACAGCATGTTGGGGACTGAAGAGCAGATCAGAAGGCATCAGTGATTAGGCAAAAAGGATGCTTTCAGCAATCGGGAAGCCCAGTTCCTTCTCCTCCACAGTCCGCAGTCCCGTGGGACGACTGGGTAACGCTGTACTCCCGCCGGGGTACAGCGATGAGAAATGGGCCCCCAATGGTTTATTTAAAAGTGTATTGTTCAGGATAATGGCTTCAGATTAAGTTTTTAGGCTCTCTGATCACTGCTGTTGTTGCATGGGCTAATTATGTGTCCCTCAGAGTCTCCAGTGGCGGCCAATCAAAATCGTCAGATGGGAGGCTATTTCTGGTGGTTGTTTTCCTAGATTCCACCCCGCTCCATGATGGCACCAGTGGGTGTTGTGTAAGAGGATAGAAAAGGAGTATTAATTCAAAGTTCAGGTACAAGACAGGGTCAGAAAAGGAATGTTCCTGGATAGAGGGAGCATTTCAAGATGAATTTGTGGCTGGAAACATCATTTTGTGATGCATTTTCTGTTTTGTTATCAGGGGAAGTCTGATGGCTGACACACAAGTGATCACACTGTTTGGTTCTGCGATGGCTTTTCATAAAAATTAGCTGACATTGTCACGAGCACACAAGGAAATTTATAGCTTTCATACTGGACAGCCATTCCCAGAGCAATTTCCAATCACTTGGGCTTTTTATTAAGTTTATTGTTCTTTTATTGTTCAGTGGAGTGTAAGCAGCGAGATTACAAATAAATGTAAGTTCCAGTGGATATGAAACCGAGCTTGTAGAATTAGGAGCCAAGCAAGTGAAGGAAGGCAAACATTAATTTGAATCACTGGCGATATGAAACGCCACCAATGGACGTTTCTTGTCACCTGCTTCTCTACAGAAGTCTCAAAATTGACACTCCCTTCACATAAAACTTTTCCCAGAAAACCCTCCAAGAAGATTTCGTGCTCAAATGTGGTATTGCACGTTACTCTGTGTGTGAAGAAAGCATGTCGCTTTGTCCCTCTTCCAAGTCCCTTGTTGGCTTGTTGTTACTTTCTTCTGTCTTCCTGGCCGGCCATGAGTGTCATGCTGGCATCAGGAGCACTGCCCTCCAAATGCTGGCGAGGACCGCTCTAGAAAGCTTGAGTGAGCAGCAGTGCGCCTGGGAGCCCACGCCTGGAACCAGGGGTGACCAGCTTTCTCCCGAGGACCTAACTTAGTTAGTAATCAGGGCAGTGAGCCACTTCATTTTCCATTCCATCTTCATTTTTCCCAAATAAATGGTCCTCTTAATCATGAAAGCTTTGTTTGTTTGTTTGTTTGTTTGTTTGTTTTTTCAGGCGTTGACTGAAAGTTGTGATTGATGTAAGGCTTCTGAGGTTGAGAACAGGTGATGTGTATCTGCGAGGCCCTCTCACACCTTGGCCGTGTATGAATCACTGTGGGGCCCTCATTTGATCCATGCTAGCAAGCTGACCTTTTATTTTAGTGGGCAGCAGTGTGCAGACACTGTGAGCCGCCAATTGCCCCTCTTACTTGTTAACAGATTCCGACTTTTGTGTCCAGCTCCAGATGACAGATCATTTCAACGTTCTACCCATTTCCCAGCCTCCCTTGTGATGAAAAGTAGCCATGAAACCTAATTCCAGCCAATGAGATTTAAGCAGAAGTGGGTTGTGGGGTAGGGGAGAGGGTTGCTTCTGGGACAGCTCTGGCTTTCCTGATAAATGGGGGTAAACGTTGCTAGCACACTTCTTTTCCCTCTTTCTCATCTTTTCTGCCTTAAACCTGACTCTGTCTGGAGCTGTGGCAGCCATCTTGCAACCATCAGGCAAGGATCTTTGGGACAAAAGCTGACTCACCGAGAATGGGGATTGAAGAGACAGAAAGGACCTGGCCACAGTGGCATTGTTGGGTGGCAGGGAGAGCACTGGTCCTTGCCTTCTTACAGATTTCTACCTGAAAACCAAAAATCTCTGTTTGTTAGGGCAGACCATGGTTAGCTGAAGATCCTGTTTCTTGCAGCAAATGTGTCCCTATGATACAGCATCACGTCACCTGGGAAGCTTATTAAAATGCAGATGTGCAGGCCTCACCGCCAGAAACTCCCATTCCGTGTGTTTGCCCTGGGTCCCAGGAGTGAGCCCTTCTAACAAGCATCCCAGGTAATTCTTGTGCCAAGCACCCTGAGAAGGGCAGAGCTGATAGCAGGGAAGGGTTGTGGAGACGAGCCAGCCACGTGTCTCCCAGCTGCCCCCCTTCTCAAGCTACCCGGGGGATGCCTGCTGTTCTAAAGCCCGAGGAAAACCGGTGTCCATGTAGGGGAAGGGGCAAGTCTAAGGCGCTGTCATGGCCGCCTCCCTTCTTCCTCCTCTTACGCCTGGCGTTGGCTCCACAAGGCTGTCTCAGGGCTGATGACCGTGCCGCTCCAGAGGACGGGACATGTGGCTTTACCCCCTCCCAGGCTACAGTGTAACCCCCGCCTGTGAGAAGCAGCATCGTCTCGCTAATTCAAGCCGGGGTCTCCAAGGTGCTGCAGACCGCCGACCTCGCCGGCTTGGGAAATGATTTCAGAGCATGTCTGCCTTCCCCTTTGTAGGGAAGTGGGATGGGACCAGCCCCGGTCATCATGGAGAGACTGGGCTTCAGAGAGGCCCGAAGGGAAGAGGAGAGGCCTGGCGGCCACAAGTCCAGACCCGCACGTGGTCTCCACTAGTCACCGCCTGAGGCCGGAGGGAAAGGGTTGGGCAAGCCCCAGGCTGCCGAGCCCAAGGCCAGTGTCGGGATCCCCAGCAGCGCCCGCTGAAAATGCCGAGTCCTGGGTCCACTCCTCCACGCCTACGGGACCAGGCTCCCTGGAGGTGGGGTCCAGGGATCTTCATTGTCTGCAAGCTGAAGCCTAGCAATGGCTGGAATGTAGTGAGGGGCCCTGTCACCCCCATCCCTGCGGCTTTGAGGTCAGCCAGAGCTGCCTGGGAATCCCAACTCTGACATTGAGACTGTGGCCATGGGACACTCCTTGACCTGGGTCAGGGCGTTTGGACAACCAGGGTGCTTGCACCGCAGATCAAATGAGAGCATAGCCACAGTACACTTAGCACAAAGCCGCAAAGATACTGGGAGCGCTCAGCAAGTGTTAATTAGTGGCATCGCCACTACCGACATATCCTTCCTTGGGGCCACCTGTCCCAGGTGGGCCCCACCGGTTCTCGGAGCTCTCTAGGCTTCAAGGTGACCTCTGTCCTCTCAGCTAGCCAGTCCAGGGAAGAGGTCCATGACAATGGTGACCGGCTGTGGCTGGACTTCAGACAAACGAAGGAGTGCTGTTTGGATCAGAGCAGGGAGGGCTTTCCGGGTCATGGACAGGTGATACGATGGACTGTGAAGCCCACGCCAAGCCCCCCCCCTCCGGCACTGGCCCCTGAGGGACCTGGACCGCAGCTCATGGCAACAGAGGATGGGAAAGGTGAGGGCCAGGAAGGCATTTCGAGGCCCCGTCTCCAGGGCTGATGGAGAGGAGAGGACACAGAGGAGGGAGCTGGGGTCGGTGTCGGGGAACCAGCAGGGATCTGGCTGCAGCGCCGCACAGCGAGGCATTGGGGAGAGTGCGCAGTGAGAGAGCAGGCAGATAGCCCAAAGGAAACAGGACCCCCGTCATTGGCCCAAGTCCAGAGGCTGGGACCATTGTGTACCCGAATATGGCTTTCTTTAAAACAAACATTTGGCTTACAGGAAAAATTGACGTTCAATTTATAAAACAAAGAAGTGTATTCTTGGGATATACACTAGCAAAAATCAAGAAGGCCTTAATTAGGAGGAATTAAATGGATGTCCAACTGGAATACACAACAATCTGACGAGAAGGTCACGGTATATGAGAGGAGACAGGCTGTGGACAGCGCTTTCTCCGGCTGTGAGGCCTAAAGACAGTGAGACCGGGCAAGGGCTGAGTGACCGGCCACCCCACCCCGCGCTCTCCCGCGGCCCCAGCATCATTCCAGACTTCAGGAGACGACACCTTGCCTTCATGGATGTGCCCTCAGCCTCAAACGGGGCCAGGGGCTCGCAGATCCTCGGTTGGTGTTGGTTGGGTGAGAGCGGGGTTCCATGACATCTTCAACATTGGCCATGTCTTTGCAAAGGGGTCTCCCTGACCCGGGCCCCTCTGGAAGGGTCAGTGATGCCGGCTCGGGGACCGGTTTGGTCGGAAGGACTGGGTGACATGCTGAGTCATTTAGAAATAGCAGCTTGCAGAAAATGAACCGCAGAGGCTATTCAGATTTTCATGGAATTTCAGAGCAAGTGGGTTACAAGACTTTGCAGCAGTATCGAGAGCACTTCTTACCCAAACCTTCAAGAGCCACCACTGAGGACACGCCGTGTGGCCCCAAGATAGCATTGCCACTCCTAAATTTAAGCTCCGTAGGTGCGTGTCACCTCTGAGGTGCAGAGGCTGCTCCTGACGATGAGGATGGGTTTCCTTCTGTAGGACCTCAGAGTGACCGGCATCCGATGTGTCCGTGTGGGCAGGAGGGGACAGGGTCCGAGGAGGCTCTGGCCGGAGGGCCTGAGCTCCACCGGTCCTTCCCTCAGCACAGGGCCCAGCACAGCGCAGCACACAGTGGGAGCTTAACAACTACTCGTCATTGACTGATCCTGAGGAATCATTCAATTAATATTTTCCTAACTGTGTAGCCTTTCATTCATTCCTGAGAACACACTTAATAAACACAAGTCTGAAGAGAGATTAATTCCAGTGTCTTAACCAGGTTTGTAACCATGTTGACAAAAAAACTGTTCGTACATCGAGGGTCTTCCTGAAGATGGCCTCCAGACTTACTTGTGACCTCCAGACTTACCTGTCCTGCAAGCCTTCCTCACCAGCACCTTCAGCTCCACACCTGAGAATGAGCGGGGTGCTCACCTCAGCCCAGCCAGTAACTTGTTCTGTGCCCCGACTACCAGCTGCCCCTGTCCACATGCACGCAGGGCGTCCGCCCCGGCCATTCAGGTGCCCGGCCCACGGCCTGCCCTTGTCGCGTGCCTGTCCTCTGCCACGCTCCAAGTCAGACCACGCATACGTCCAGGTAGAGCCTTCGGGGACGCCCTCACGCCCCCGCCCCACGTAAGCACGACGTCGCGGCCCACGCACCCAGCACCCTTCCTCACGGGCGCTGGCTGCCCGTCCAGCCTTTCCGCCCCAGCCTCGCCCTGGGCTGGCGAATGACCACATGCCACCCTGCATCAGACCCCGGCTCTGGACAGGCCCTGGCCTCTTCCCGGAGAAGCGCCCGCCCCAGATCTTTCCGTCCAGGGGCTCTGCGGCCTACGGCCCTAAGGCCCACCTTCCCCTCCTCTTCGCTGAGTCTCCCAACCAGCAAGCCCCCTGCTTCCATGAGTCCCACATGCCACCACACCTCTGACGCCAACCTCCTCACGCCACCTCCCCGCCGAGCCCAGCCGGGACACCGCGCCTCACATGCTGTGCTTGTCCAACTGGGTCACAAAGCCCTGGAGGCCAGACCTATCTTTCCCTCCTTACACTTCCCGGTGGGCTCAGTGCTGGCTCACAGTAGGTTTTCCAAAACTGTTTCCTGGATTAAAACTCAATCGAGGGCCGGCCGAGAGGCGCGGTGGTTAAGTGCTGGCTTGGGAAGCCAGCGGCCCCGGTTCGGGTCCCACCTATGAGGGCCAGTGACACTGCCCTCAAAAACAAACAAACAAAAAAAAACCTCAATCGCATATAGGAGCATTTGTGTTTAATAAGATGGCATTTTTAAACATGATGTTTGTCAAAATAACTCTAACCATGGTTTCCGTTCCATATTTCTGGGGTCAAGTCTCAGATAAAAGCGGGCGCCCTGGCCATGTGAAACGTGCTATTCCCTGTGGAGAAACCCGGGTTGGGATGCGCGCTTGCCTGCTGGTTGTCACCGCTTCCTGCCCTGGGCAGCCCCAGCCTGCAGCCCCCGGGCAAGTTTCCCTGCCACCCCCAGGCAGTCTTTAGCCTCCGGGCCTGGGAAGCTGGGCTGAGGCCAGCCTGCGGGCAGCCAGGGAGGCCCACCCATTTTGCATCTGTGCAAACCAAACTGCTAGCAGCAATATTCATCTTAATTTTCTGTTTAAACCCTTGAGTTGCATTATAGCTTCCATTGTGCTGGTGACAGACAAATGCCTTGCTATAAATCAAAGTTAGGCTGACTGATACACTAAACACCTTTGCTTAATGATGTGATTGTTTCTTATCTGCAAAGTAATGTCACTTATGGCTTTGCTATTTATAGTCAATGTAGTGTTAGACCATTTTATGTCCCTGATGCCTCTGTGGCCAGCCCATTAGCTGTGATTATGGACCAAAGGGGACACAGTCGCTGAAAGCCTGGTGAGAGATGACTTCAGTGTTAAAGCCGCCCTACCCATGAAAGCCCGTGCCTGGTACACGGGCCACCTCCACCTTCCCCCAGGCACACGTGAGTGAATAAGACGACACCATCATGTCCATGTGTGTTCCACCTGTGTCAGTACCGAGTGTCTTCAGGACAGCATGATAGATATTAAATGTTAAAAACAAAACAAAGGGCACGGGGTTGCCCCCTGTCAGGCGCAGCCTCCAGCCCAGCGGGGCTCCGGCAGGAGATGTGAAGAGCGGGGAAGGCCAGGCCTATGCAAGCAGGTCCCCCGTTGGGCTGGCCAGACCCTGCCATTCATTCATTATTTGCTAGGTGTTGCCCAAACTATTCTCTTTGAACAGAGTGTCGGTGGGGAGAGCAGAACCCACCTGGGTTTCCGTTCTTTGCTCTGTCCCTGCGGTGTGAGATATCTCCTCCTACTTCAAAGACAGCCCCAGGGTAGGGCCAGGGACGCAGGCTCCTGGGCGCCTGCCTGCTCCTCCCACATGAGTGCCCAGCCCCGTGCATCTGCACAGCAACAGGGAGCCTAACCCAGAGTCCTTGGTACTCTGGGGAGGGGGGAGGGAGAAGCTCAGAGTTTGTTGGTAGCTTTGGAGAAATCCTCTCTAAGATGTAGACACCTGAGGGACAGCTGTGCCTGTTTAAAACTGTCAGGCACTTTCCCATGACCCTGGGAGGCCACTGCCTCATTTGACAAGTAGTGACTACAGTGGGTAGAACCGTGTCTCCAACATATACAGTCAAGTCTTTACCCCTGGGACCTTTGAATGTGACCTTACTTGAAAAAAGTCTTTGCAGATTCAATCAGGTTCAGATGAGGTCACACTGGATTGGGGTGGACCCCATGCAATTGTCTCCCCATAAGAAGAGGGAGATTTGAGATACTGAGACCCCCAGGCACACAGAGCAAAGGATGGGGGCAATGACTGGAGTGACATGTCTGCAGGCTGAGGACCCCAAGGGTGGTCAGAAGCCACCAGAGGCTGGCACAGAGCCTGGAGGTCCTCCCTCCGAGCCTCCCAGAGGCCCAGCCTTGCGGACACCTTGGTTTTGAACCTCTGGCCTCCAGAACTTGGAGAGAATACGTTTCTGTTGTTTTAAGCCACCCAGTCCATGGTCCTTTGTCACGGCTGCTCCAGGACACAAACGCCGGAGCCAGTGGTTGGGCCGGTGCTGGGCAGACGCCAGGTTAGCTCTTAGCTGACAGGGAAACACGAGCTGTAGGGGCTGCCATGTCTGTCCCCAGGGGGCTCCTGCTCAGCGGCAGGGGCCTTCGGAGAGCTGGGGTGCAGGGCGCGGGGTTGGAGCTCAGACTGCGTAGGTAAACCCGTGAACACCGAGTGCTGCCAAGGAGAGCTGGGGTGCAGGGCACGGGGTTGGAGCTCAGACTGCGTAGGTAAACCCGTGAACACCGAGTGCTGCCAAGGTGCACTTATGTTGTCGTGTTTTATGCCTTTGTCCTCGACTCTCATGGGCACCATGCCTTGATTTCCCTTCGATGTTTTGAGAAGAATGGATTTGGTGTTTCTCTCGGCTAAACATTACCAGCCAACAGTGTAGTCAAGCCATCCAGGCCAGCACGGCGTCCGAGGCTGTGGAACCTGGTTCACTCTAGCAGCCGTCCTTTCCTGAGTCACCACGGAGCCACTAACCACACCTCGGCTCCCCGGAGCCACTTTCCGTTGCACACACTGCGTGCGTCAGGATGCACCGGGACACACCACGCAGGGACCAGCTCCAAGCGGCACAGTAACAAAGCCCGACGGCCCCACGGAAGGAAGCAGGCAGGGAGCAGGCCTCGCGTGGGTGAGTCGGAAGTGCTGTGACATCCACAGGGACCCTGGCCCTCCATCTCTCATTCAGCATCTTCGCGTGGCAGTTCCCCAGGTGGCTGCTACAAAGACAGGACAGAAAGGGATGGAGATAGAAGAGGAAAAAGGGAGAAGGAGGAGGAGGGGAAATGCTTTTTAGGAAGTCAACCAACCATGACTGTCATAGACATTTCATTTCACCTTACAGGTCATTATCACAATAAGCACAAATCACAACATTTTAAATAAAATTCAGGGAGATGAAGCAGAGAACTATTACCCATAAAATGATGATGATGACAATGACGATAATAATATAATAATAACAGAGAATTATTACAGAGGCTGATGCAGAAATAACTCATCATTTTCAAAATTACCTTAAAAAGCCCAGCATGGCTTTAGGCACAGGGTTTAGGGGTGCCTTGTCAGCGACGCCCCCCCATGAGTCAGAGGGTACAATGGACGGCAGTGCACGTGGCAAAGGTGAACGTCAGCACTGCCTCAAACCGCCTTTGCACCACTTAGAAAAAGAAACCCGTGGTATACTTTTGTGTCCCTTTTACAAAAATCACAAATGCTCCGAACTGTTAAACCTTTAAACCAAATGTGATGTTTCAGAGGTCTGACAGTGACAGGAACGTTTTAATTAAAAAGTAAGCTGGTGGGAAGTCTTGTAAAATTCTGTGAGGTGAAAAAGATGTTTTAAACATGTAAGGACCCTTTGGGGCAGGAAAAAGAAGGGATCTTGCAGCAGTAATAGCTCTGTTCCATTTTAATATTTTTGAATGTTGAGGTGTTTTTTAATCCCATTCCAGAGAAAGCCAGATGTATTGCTGATTAGTCGCGGTAACAAATGGTGAGGGAAGCGCTGTAGACGCCAGGCCAGCACACACTTTATTTTTTTGGTGATGTCTTTCTGCTTCTGGTTGAAGATAGGAATAAATTAAATATGATTGCATGGGACTGCTTTATGCTTGCTCAAGAGTGTCGGCGGTCGACGTGGGTCCTGTAACAAACCTGCTTCTCCAAGGGGGACACTGGGGTTTCTTCCAAGCATCCTCAGGGCTAAGCTGATGATCAGGGTACATTTTGCAGTTCAGACCAAAATTAGCAAGCATCATTAAAGTGTTTCAGTTATTTGGTTAAGAAATGGCTCCCTTTAGAACAAGTGCTCTTTATTCAACCTTTCAATGTCAGTGATCATTTTTAAAGCAGCTTGACCTGGAAGCATGCAGCTAAAATTGTGGGGACTGTTAATGACAGTTTTATTGGGCACTATGCTTATGGTTCACATTTTGAGGTCTGTATGTAATTGATCTTTCTCCCCTACATGAGAAACACAGCAATAAGCTGCATGCTGCACCACATTATAGATATAGAGAAATAATAATGATGTCACCTTGAGATTCAAAGATCGCGGAATAGTAATAGTCTCCTAGCTCATTTCTCCCAGCTGTGGTGACCTCTCCAATACTAAATCTTAACCATCTCAGCATTATTTTTGAATTATTCATGCTAGCCTTTTCCCTCACTACAAAATCAAGGAAAATGAATGCATCATGCTCTGTCAGCTCTACAGGTATTTTGGTAAAAATATAAAATGTTATTTGGTATCACACACACAAAAAAGGGGGTGCAGTCATGGAAGTGGCATGCTTACCTTGAAGGGAAACACACACAAACAACAACAAAAATAATTCATTTGTGAAGAAAGAGAGTGAGCACGTGTTCCCAGCCACTCGGCGTCGATCGTTGGCTAAAACCGTGTTTGGGTTATTTGCTGGGTGCCATGTCGATGGCTTTAAGTAAAATAGCATCACAAGAGTAGGCTCCACCCTGAGTCCATCCTGCAAATGGCCCTAAGAGGTGGGGAGCATCAAGACGTGTGTGCTCTCTGTCTGGGCCAGTTTTAGCCAATGCGAAACGTAAGGCTTCGGCTTGTGAAGTATCAAGTCAGCATGTATTTCTTATTTTCATTCAAATTATGTGGAGATTGCAGCTTGACAACTCTCCTAGTGTAGCGAGCCTAGAGAATAGGGGAGCGGCACAGTTTTATCCCAGCGATGGATCTCCTGAAAAGTGCAGGTGGGGATAAAATAAAATGCATGTAAATGTAAACTCAGGCAGGTACCCTGATCCAGCCATAGCTCTTGACCTTTAAGTTCATGATGAAAGACAAATGTCAAGCTTTCAGGAGACAGGAGTATCCCTGGCTTTGCAGGGTGGCGGGCGCCGCCTCGCAGACTGTATTAATTTAGTGCGGCATCAATAACCTTGAAATCAAGATTTTGCACTAAAAACCCAGGTTTATGTTTATTCAGAAACCAAAGCAAAAAGGCAACTTTATTTAAAGGAGCCGCCAGCGGCGCGTGGGTGAGGGCCGCTCCCCATTCTCGATTTGGGGAGCTTTGCGGTGGTCTCCATGGCAACAGACACTTAGGAGGATGAGGACTCAGAGATGCTCCTTAAGGAGGCTTTTCATTTTGCATGTAATTCTAATTATAGCTGTGATTCGCTCCTTGGACCAAGGAGACCACGCGGGGAGGGAAGGCGTGGTCACTGGGTCCCGTGTCACCCAAACACGGCCGCTCCCTCAGGAAGGAAAGGAGGCGCCCTTTTGTTGTGTGACAAGAGCTGCTTCTGGTTAGCAACGCGCAGTTTTTTCTTTCATGCTAAAGAGAAATAGAAATCACGGGTTCCCTGCACTGGGCTCCAGATGCCACCCCACGGGGTGTGGGGAAACGGGTGATCCTGAGGCCTGCAGGCCGTCCTCCGAGCTGCCCTGTCGCTGTGCTCTCAGCATCATCAAACACTGAGTGGCGTTCAGCATGGAGCTCGCAACACGTGTGTTCTCCGAGACGCAGTTTCTCGGTGCGATGGGTCAGTTCCTGGCAAAATAGCGGTATCTTGTCTTTTCCTCTTCTCTCGACTTCTCAGACAAGAACAGAAGGGGGAAAAAAGACAGAGAGCGTCGGTGTCCCTTCCTCCCCCCCGCAGCTGGACAGTCCTGAGTTAGGGCTTCTTTGCCCAGCGTGAGTTAATTCAGGCTCTTCTCACAGCAGTTCAAATCCCCCGAAGGCTTACTCCAGGGGCGAGGACATGGTTTCACTGACCTGGGACTGAAGCCCTCTGGCCGTCCTGGAACCCCTGGGCCTGGGGAGGGGGTGGCCTTGGAGATGGGTGGAGAAGATGAGCCACTGGTCCCTTGAGCTGGCCCGGAGGCAGGATTGCCAGATAAACTACAGAATGTCCAGGTAAGTTTGCATTTCAGATAAACTATACAGACAAGATTTGGGACATATTTATACTAAAAATCTCGCTGTTTATCTGAAAGGCAAATTTAATGGGGTGTCCTGAATTTTTATGTGCAAACTTTGGCCATGCTAGAAGGCCACCGCAGGAGCTGAGAGGGGTGGCTGCCAGGGACCCAGCCTGAGCACCCGAGCTCTGGCCCAGCTGGGAAGGTCCAGAGCCGAGCCATCTCCCCACTTCTCATCGCTCTGTACCTCCAAGTCATTAGCAAGCAAACTCTACAAGTGTCTTCTCTGTCACGCTGTCCCACTGCTCAGGGACAGGAGCTGCCTGCCACTGGCTCAGCCCCATCTCCGTCCTGGGGTCTTGCGCGGGAGCCCCCAGGAGGCAGGATCGAACGGACAGCAGCCGCCGCTCAGACCAGGGCAGCCGGGCTCTTTCCTGATGACCTATAAAACCGAAGTCAGGGCTTTCATGTTGTCTGGTCTTTCTTTGTTCCCAAGAGGTCTGGATGGTCCAGGGCTTTGCAAACAACGCTCCCTGGGGACACACGCGTGCTGCTGCTTCCTCTTTAGCACCCAGGCCGGCAGGGCTGGTGTCTTTTTATAGGCTGGACTTCTGTTTGAAGACAGGGTTCTTCTTCCCTAGGATTCTGGAATCCCTGGACTAAGGGGTCCCAATGTCCCCCCCCCTCCCGTCTACTGGCATTGATCTCAGCTCCCCAGCAAAGCAGACCTTTGAGCCCTTTCAGTAGGTATTTCTTAAGCATCAGCATAGGCTCCAGTGAGTAAGGCGGATGGAGATCTTTGCCTTGGAGCATGTCTTTGAGTGGCAAGGGTTGGAAAACTCCGGTAACAACCAAGGGGATGGTAGAACGCTTTAGAAGGTGTGCCAGGTGTGGGGAGAGTGGGAGGAGGTTTAGGGGGCTGGGGCAGAGAGGGCAGTGGGCACCTGAAAGTGAGGTGGTCAGGAAGGTGGTAGTGGGGGGGTGACCTGAGGAGCTGAGGAAACTGGCGAAGGTGCTGGAGGGAACAGTGGGCAGGCAGTGGGGCCAGCCACGGGAGCCCCAGGGTGGTTTGGGGAAGTGTGGGGTGGGGGGGAGGGAGAGGCGAGGTGTGGGGCTGGGTGGGCAGCGGTGCCCAGAGAGGGTTCTGAGCTCAGGAGCAGCATCAGCTGGCTGCTTTTAAAGGTCTGATTTGATGCAGTGCCCGGCATTAGCGTTAGAGAGGAGAGACTGGGGGCCACGAGGCCCATTCTGGGTGACCAGGTGACATGATAGTGGAAATGATGCGAGACTCGGGCAGACTCTGGACCAACCAACAGGTGCACCTGCCACAGCAAATGGAGTTACAAAACGGGGTGGGGGGCGTGCCCAGATCATTAGCCCTGAGCCCGGCAGCCTACAGCCAGGGGACACTCAGAGGGCCGGCCCTGACGTCCAAATCAAGCCAATGGGATGGTTTCTACCCTCCCACTTTCATGAAGATGAAATAGAAAAATGTGTGAAAAGCTCTGTTTTTTATCGGGCTGAAGGTGGGCAAAATGTCAATGACTGAATATAATGCTAGGGCACATGTCTGGGGGTTCCATTCATGGGCTGCCAATGCTTGAATAAAGTAAAAAAATAAAGACATTGATAATTCATAAATTCGTATGTACTTTTCCCATACAATTTATTTTTCTCTCCTCATTTCAGTATACTCATTCATTATGTTGTAGGGTCAAGAGGTTCACAAAATTTATCCTCTAGTAACATGAATGATAGAAAGGACCGAAAACTAAAGTGCATTCAAGTGCATGAAATTTGAATGTGTTTTGTCAAAAATGCAAATTAAATGTAAAACATGAGTAAATTTACATACTTTTCATAGTTTCAAAATTTATTTTGCTTTTAAAGCTCAAAATCAGCTGTTAAGATTAAAAAGCAAAACACATTTTAATAATTGAAAACAAACTTCAGTAAAGCTGGAATTTTTATTTAAAATTTTGACAGTTTAATTAAAACGTATGAAATATTTTGATGAAAATGAAACTATGTGTGCTTCTGTAGGGCACCGTTCATTGAGTTGCCCACATCACCGGGGCCATATCTGGACGCACGTATGTTTCAGTTTGAGGCTATAAATTATTTAACGTCACAAAACCAGCAATGTCCTGCGCTGTGAGGGCCACCGTCACCTGTGAGGGCCTCTGACGTCACAAATCAAAGTACGGACAAGGAAGGAAATGGACCCTGGACACTCTTGGGCTGGTTCTCATTAAAATAAAAAAGCAGAAATAACAAGCATTTCTAACAAGCGAGGATATGGAGAAATTGGAACCGTTGTGCACAGTGGATGGGATTGTAAAGTGATGACGCAGCCGCTGTGGAAACAGCTCAGTGGTTGTTCAAAAATAAAAAGAATGACCACGTGACCCAGCGTCCTACTTCTGGGTCTATACCCAGAAGAACTCAAAGAGTTATGTCTACACTCAAGATCATAGTATTATTCACAATAGCCAAAAAGCGGAGACAACACAAAGGCCCACCAGGGGATGAATAAATAAAATGTGGTAAATCCATGCAGGGGAGTATTATTCAGCCTTACAGAGGAAGGACATTGTGGCATAGGCTACAACACGGACGAATCCCGAAGACATGATGCTGAGTGGAAGAAGCCAGTCCCAAAGGACAAGGATTGTATGATTTCACTTACACCAGGCTCTTGGAAGAGTTGAATTTGTACAGACAGAAAGTGGAATGGTGGTAACCGGAGGCTGGGGGTTGGAGAGTCATTGAGTTATTGTTTAGAGGGAACAGAGTTCCAGTTTTGCTTGATGAAAAGAGTTCTGCAGATGGATGGTGGGGAATGCCACACAATAGTGTGAATGTCCTTAATGCCAGTGAAATGTACACTTAAAAACAGCTAAAATGGTTAAAAAATGTGTTATGTATATTTTACCAAAATTTAAAAAAACAACTGAGAGAAATTAAAAAAAAAAAAAGACCTGGGGACAAGATGAAGACCATTAGCACAGACTAGAAGGAGGGACGAACAGTGCCCCCTTGTCCCAGGCCAGACTAGCTCCCACAGATCTGGGGCTCCCTGAGGCAGGAGCACCGTCTGCCAAGCTCGGGGTGTCTCACGGTGTGGTCGTAGTGGGTCCCACAAACCCACAGGAGGCGCTGGCCTCTCCTTCCTGTGGCAGCAAGCTCGGCTCATTTGCTGCTGGTTGTTGTCTTTCCTTGGGCTGCTCCCCCATTTTGGCTCCTTGGTCACTGTCCGTGGCCCCCACACCACCCTTCACAGTCAGTGGACTTTGCACACCTCGCTCATCTTTATCCCTTTACTCCACTCACTTGTCAACACTTGTGTCCAAGTGAGTCTAAGTCTCACTCCCCTCTGCAATCTTAATGTTTCACGTGGCTATTGCCTCCTTGCCAGCCCAACGCCAGAGGATGTTTATTGATAAGTGACAAATGAACGGACTAGCCGGACAAGGAGTAAAGAGGTGAGTCAGCTTTGGCCGTTTCCATGGCACAATGGGCGCTGACCTCGGAGGAGAAGGGGCGGAAAGGAAGAACCGATGGACATGGGCGATGGGGACAAGAGCACTGCTCAGTGGGCGGGGGGCTCCCCCTCGGGAGGAATGGCGAGCGTTTCCTGAGAGGCTAACCCTCCACACATTTCAGTACCTGACCGGTGGCCCTTATGTAGATGCCAGGAAAGCAAAGGCCTCCCTTAGCTCTCTTCAGGGTGGCAATGGCGACACTGTGGCATCTATCCACCCACGGGGACCTCAGAGAAACAGAGCAAGAACTGAGGTCCCACACAGGGCGTCGGGCGGGCGGTGTGAGTTACAGACGGCGGAGGAGTGCGTGAAACAGACACCACACTCGTTAAATGCTCTTAATGCCTTTAAACAGCAGCACGCGGTGCTTACGCCATGTGTCAACCTGACGGGGCCGCGAGGCGCCCAGTACTTGGTTACATACTGTTCTGAGCGTGTCTGGGGGCATATTTCTGGGTGAGATTACCATTCAAGTCAGAAGACTAAGTAAAGCAAGTTGACCTTCCCATTGTGGCCTCATCCAACCCACCTTAGGTCTGAATGGAACAAAAGGCTGAGTGAGGAGGGGAGGGATCGTCTCTCTGCCTGACTGAGCTGGGACATGGGGCTTCTCCTGCCTTCAAACACAGGCTCCGGCTGGACCTGAAACCATGGCCCTCCTGGTCTCCAGCTCGCCCCGGCAGGCACTGGGCCCTCTCCGTCTCCACCGTCAGATGAGAAATTCCATACATGTGTATATGTACCCTCCACTTCTTTGGAGGGCCCAGATGCACAGCATCGCTGGGGGGCAGGGGTTGCATTGTCTGTGGTTGTTGGCGTTCGTACTCCAGGTATCATAACGTATAGAATTTTCACTCAGAGGACCTGCACAGGCCCTCGGAGACCGCGTTCTGGCGTGTTTTAAACCGAACAGTTGCTGGCACCACCGTCACTGTCCACACTTGACAAGCTCACTGCCCAGGGATTTTATCCACATGGTCAGGTGGTGTCAGGCTGGCAAAGCAAAACCATTGCTATTTGACTTTCAACTGTGAAATTTTGCAGTAATATTATGAGTTGCTCCCCTTAGCAATTGTCTGGCTTACAAACTCCTGGGAAGGTGAGAATGATTTAGAGTTTGTGGGGAGCGGTGCAGGTTAATCAGAAGGACGGCTGCTGTGAAGGCTGGACGGTGAGGGGGTCGGAGGGGGGCGTTAACAGACTCTGTTCTCCCATCTGATTTGCCTTGTTTTCAACCTGACATCTTTTTTTTTTTTAAATAGATTTGCTTTGAGTTTTTGCACATTTACAAAATCCGTTTGAAAACTTGATGGTTGGAGAATGGGAATGATCTTACAGTTGGGAAAAATTGTCCATGGACCTTTTTAAAAACCAGAGCTTTCTGATTCTGCATCAGAAAGCGCTACACTCCCCTTATTCATAAGCTTGCCCAGTTTAAGAAGAATTAAATGAAGTCAAAATATCGGACCCAGAGGTGGAGAGCATCCTTCTGTGACATTGGTGGTGACTTAGGGGTGTCTTCCCAAGGAAGTGTCTCCCTTCAATGGCAGCTTTCCATATTCATTGGAGTTATACTCAGTGGAGTGATAGCAGACCAGCTCCAATGAAAACCTTCCCACTGCATGATGGAGCTGCCATTTTCAGACGGAGTCTGATTTCCAAAAAAATTTAAAAATACAAAAAATAAGTAAGGGCCAATAATCACTTTTTACTACAGCTAGTGTATACATATTTCCCCCGTAGGTTTGATAAGAAAAAAGTCTTTTCAAAACACTAGCCATTTGGGCCGGCCGAGTGGCGCGGTGGTTAAGCGCTGGCTTGGGAAGCCAGCGGCCCCGGTTCGGGTCCCACATAGGAGGGCCAGTGACACTGCCCTCAAAACAAAACAAAACAAAACAAAACCACTAGCCATTCTTCGAGGCCTTTCCCAAGGGCGTTCCTTGCTCATTGACTGAGCTGGCCATTGTCCCTGTCCCTGTGTTTGCAGGGCCAGTGCTGTCCTAAGGGGGACATGCGGGTGTCCGGCACTCACAGTCAGTAACCAAGACTTACCTTCCACATCCCTCTGGGGCTGCAGAGCCCGTGCCGGTCCCTCCGACCACGGCATCCAGTCCGCACTTGCTTGACTGCCAGATCCCTGCACACACACAGCCCCAGCACCCCCACTTTATCCTAGACCCATCCCCCTCTCTGAGTCCCAGCCTCGCTTGCTCTCTGCTCCATTTTCAGGCCTGACTCTGTCAGGAAGCCTTCCCGGGCCATCCCAGCGCCTGGAGTTCAATCCCCAGTTCTGCCAGCATTAGCTGTTAGTCCTCATGGGTTCCTTCGCTCATCTATTTGTTTACCTACCACATGTTTATTAAGCCCCTTCTTCCACGCATCAGACACTGTTCTAGGTACAGAGGAAACCTGGGGGCATGTCACTGCCTGGCACATTCCACCTGGGTGGGTCGGGGAGGGACGCACCGTGGGGGCGTTGGGTTTTGTCAGAGCCGGAGTCCTCTTGGGATGGTGGGGAGGTAAACTTGCAGAGGAAGCCTGGGCCAAGCATCTCGTGCCACTGAAACAGACTAAGAAATTTAATTATTTAAAGGTTATTTTTGGCTCTATAACAAACACAAGTGGAAGTCTCTGTTGGCAGAATTTGGCGCAAAGGAAGCTACGATTCATCAGTTCCAATCACTGGATAAAAAATTCAGGGGCAGCCTAAAAACACTGGATGTAGCCCTGGACCTGAGGGGAAGGGGGCACACCCTAGAGAAATTGGCATTTGGTTGCTAATGAAAAAAATTTTTTTTTTGTAAATCTCATTTTACTTACTGTGGAAGGATCATTTTGCTTAAGAACAAAATAAAATGTGGATGCACGAACATTTTATGAATGTGTAATCATTAAGTTGCATCAGGTTATGTGCCAATTATTTTTCAGTTCTGCATTATTAAAAGTTTGGGGATAAAATAGAAAAAGAATTTGAAATAAACTCCCAAACCTTCAGTTTCCAAAATGAGATTTATAAGTTTTATGTTGGTAAATATGTACTTTACGGCGTTTATTAGATGATCGTGATTTCCGGGGACAGCACTTAGGGGCACTGCATCTGCCGAAGCTGCCAGTTTGAGCACCTCTGTGGATTGAGGGGCCCTCATCTTTCTTCATTCCCCCGCTCTCTTGTCTTCATGCCGATTTGTCATCAAACCCAGTGGCACAGGGACACAGAGCCCATTCCTATCACTCTCTCTGTGTTTCCGTGTCCCTCTAACTGCCCACTTTTTCTCTGCACCATGATGTCATCTGTCAAAATTGTAAAAGCACTTTCTCACTTGGCCTTCTAATACTGAGCAGGGGGTGGGGAGGTGCGCGTTGATTTTCACAGCAATGCCGGTATCAGGGAACAATTAATGTTGTCAGCTTACTGGTATCAGTTTTGAAATGTTTCCTGTTACTGAGGAACTCTGAGGCAGAGCTACAGAAGCGCACATACGGACCTTTTCTCAACAAGCTGCAGAATCAGAACTGGCCTTTTGATAAATGCTTTCTGGAAGTTGTCTTAAGGAGCTAATTTTCAACGAGAGACAGAGAGATATTTCCAATTTTCAGATAACGAAAGATTTAAATGTAGAAAATAGATAATCTAATAAATACATTTTGGCACAAATTAAACCACATGCATTTGGTTCTGGTACAGTCAGCCTGCCTTTGATCAGTAGAGAGGCATTTTCGTTTGGAAGATTGGGTTATTTTTGAATTCTACTTATTAGACTAAATTGAATGCCATATTACGAAATCCATTTCAACTTTTATGGACATCCCTGCCTCCTCCAGGGGCTTCTTCAGGCATTTGGTTTATTGGGAAAGAGTCATTTATTCCCTGCAACGATGCCCACGGTGCTGGCACATCACAGCAAAGAAAATAAGCCACAAAATTCAAGTTCTTATGGTCCAATCGCATCGGCTTACATGATTTTCTTAAACTAATGGAAACTGTTAGAATATGACATCCTAGGGAAAGATAGAAGATCCTTGCATATCTAATCAAAATGTTATCATCCCAGGGACATATTGGTAATATGACCTTTGTCAGCGGCTTCACTGTGAAGGAATACTTTCAAAAAGGCACAAGTTGCCAGCGAAGCACCACAGGCTGATGGGACTTCACGGAAAAGCAATTGCATTTTCTACACGAGGACCTGGAATAGCCGGGTCACCAGGATGCTCGCTGTTGTCTGAAACTGTCAAAGTTTGACTCCTTTTGGATTTCCAAACAATCCAAAAAAGACTTCCATAGACAGTCTCGTAAATGACAGCATATCTAATTCCTTGCCTTTTGAACACTGGGCTGAGGGTAGCACAGGGAGCGGACCCAGAGTTTCTCCCGGAGCCATAAAGCAATCTAGAGGGAAGCTGCCAGGCTGTTGACGCGAGGAATGGAAAATGGAAATTTGCCCCTAGCCCCCCGACCCCTCCTTCCACACTCTGCGCGGCCAGATGCTTGTTGATTGGTGCAGTATATCTTGATGTTAGTATCCCATTTCAGAAATGTTCTGACATTATCTATTTGGAAGTTTGAAAAATAGTAGAAAACTCCCAATGCATTTGAGCACACATTTCGACACAGCCACTACGATCCCCATTTCCAGCAAGGCAAGATGCAGGCTTGAGCCCCATTCCGACAGCTTCATTTCTAAGGCGATGGGCATGGGAGCTCTCTCTGTGCCTAACGCAGTTAGAAGAGGCCGGCTCCTTCCTTCCTTCCCGAACATGGCCCCGCCCTGTGAGCAGCCTCCCTGGCGCTCTGCAAACAGGGTTCCCGCTGGAAAATATGTATAAGGAACAAATAAGCAGGAAAAATGAGTTGGGAAAAAAAAAAGTTTGAGATAGCACAACTGAAAGGAAATGAAACAATGAGGATTTGAAAAATGCAATGCAATACAGATTTAACCATTAAAAAGGATTGCACGTCTCTGAAAGAGACCACAATAAAATGGGTGGAATTTGTTTACTTCTGAAAAGATTCAGGCTCAGTTCACAAATGGCAAAGCACGTTGAGTCAAAAGTAACCTTTTCCATTTCTGTCACCTAGTGATTGCATTAATCTAGGGGCTCATTTACTCTGGAATTAGCCCACGTGCTCCCTAGGATGGGGCGACCAGAGCCACTGCAAGACTAATGATTCCAAAATCTCCTTTCCTTTCATACTTAGACTTTTTCCAATTTCTTTTTATCACACAGCATGGGTAGATGCCAAGGCGAATGCTCAGGTACTATTTCTAGCTTGTTAATAATCAAGCTGCGTTTTCCCAATCACCGACGTGCTCAAACTCTGCAAATGAAAACCAAATTTGCAAGGTAGCACACACTCCGCAAAGTCAGGCCTGCTATTCCCTTCTCACACGGAGAAAGCCAAGTTTTTAATCAGCAGTCAACTCTGCAGTCTTTGGAGTTGGTTTAAACTAAGTCAGCAACTCTGATTCTTTTATTTGAAGAACAAATAGCAGGATAAAATTCCTAAGCCCTAGAAATACACTATCATAACTTGCCACCAAAAGATTTTAAATTCCTCAGTTCAAAAATGCTAACACAGTCTTCCTGTGTCTCCCTCCTCCCTCTCCCCTTCCCTCCCCCTCCCCCCTTCCCTCCCCCCTCCCCCTCCTCCCCTGCCCTCCTCCCTCTCCCCCTTCCCTCCCCCTCCACCCCTTCCCTCCCCCTCCCCTCCTCCCCTGCTCTCCTCCCTCTCCCCTTCCCTCCCCTCCCCTTCCTCCCCCTCCCCCTCCTCCCCTGCCCTCCTCCCTCTCCCCTTCCCTCCCCTCCACCCCTTCCCTCCCCCCTCCCCCTCCCTCCCTCCCTCCCCCATCCCCTCCCCTCCCTCTGTCCCTCCCCCCCTCCCTCCTCCCCTGCCCTCCTCCCTCTCCCTCTCCCCTCCCCCTCCACCCCTTCCCTCCCCCTCCCCTCCTCCCCTGCCCTCCTCCCTCTCCCCCTTCCCTCCCCCTCCACCCCTTCCCTCCCCCTCCCCTCCTCCCCTGCCCTCCTCCCTCTTCCCCTTCCCTCCCTCTCCACCCCTTCCCTCCCCCTCCCCTCCTCCCCTGCCCTCCTCCCTCTCCCTCTCCCCTCCCCTCCACCCCTTCCCTCCCCCCTCCCCTCCTCCCCTGCCCTCCTCCCTCTCCCTCTCCCCTCCCCCTCCTCCCCTGCCCTCCTCCCTCTCCCCCTTCCCTCCCCACTCCTCTTGCCCTCCTTTTTCCTCCCCCTTTCCCTTCCCTACTCCTATATGCTGAGGAATTGGGAATATTCTTAGAAATATCGATCCTTGGGGATCAATGGCTCCAAGCAAGTGAGTCCTAGCTCTGCCATCGCATAGCTGAGTAGCTGCGCCCGGCTTGACCTCTCACCCTCCTGGCCTCACTGTAAAATGGGTGTAATGATGTTCATCTCACAAAGCCGCGAGGTTTTAAAAGGATGACACATGTAGAGACAGGGAGTGCAGTGTTAGGGGCAATGGGATTGCTGAAGACTCTTGGTTACAAATGACAGAAACGCAACTCAAACCAAGGAATTCCTTGTCACACAGGAAGGAGAAGCCCAGGGGTGGCTCCCTTCAGATCTGGCTGGATCCGGGGGCTCTCCTCCTGGAAAGATGGCCATGATGGCCCCAGAGCCACGTGGTTCCTGTTGGTGTCCCAGCAGGAAATCACTGAATCTGATGGGTCCAGCAATGACTGATGGGTGATTTGCCACACACAGTTGCAGGGCAGAGCCACAAACGTCCCCCATGAGGCTCAGTAAATGCAGTGCTCATTCTCCTACACGTCTAAGTCACAGTAACCCACGCTGTAAACTACTCCAACCCTCACTGCTGTGGGACCTTGGCAAGTTACTCAACCACTCTGTTTCCTTGTTTATAAAACTAATAATATCACCCGCCTTATATAGTTGTGAGGATTCCAAAAGGTGAATGGGCATCGAGTACCCAGCCCAGCGCCTGCCGCCTGATAAGCTATCGATCATTTTCGGCTAGTGCTGTTATTGTTATTGTTGTTGTATTAATTTCTATCTTTCTAGAGTTTGAGTAATTTAATGAATTCAGTGCTAATTAAGACGGATCCCTAAGACAAAGAACTGAGGCAGATTTGGCAATGCTTTGCTTGGTCTTGGGCGGGGTGTCCCACTCTAGGAGGTATCCTGGGCTGGTACCAACGGTCTCCACTGTCCAGCCTCAGGAAACAGGGCCCCTTGTGCACAGACTTTGCAGAGGTCTCCACTGCACAGTCATGTCCACGTGGGCCCTCACTGAAAGGCACAGACCACTTCTACTGCCATGGGGGAGCTGGGCTGCAGGAAGCAGAGAGCTGTCCCCCACCCACATACAGCTGACGATGAGTAGTTGTGATGATGGGAGAGAAAACACGTGCCTAAGTCCTGCACACAATAGGTGGTCCAATGCTTGGAGCAGGTAGGGTGCGACCTTGGTGGCCTCCTACCTCGTGGTAAGGTCACCCTGGTCTCACCACAACCTGCTTCCCTCCTGTGTCACACCCGCTCTCCTGGCCACACAGGTGCATGAGATGGGCTGGGATGGTACCTCACGCCCCCAGCCACTGTGATGGGTCAGAGTTTGTCAGTCACCTGTGCTGGGCCAAGCAGAGCCCTTCCCTAGGAAATGTTCCAGGAGAAGCTGGGAGAGAGAACGTGTTTCAATTCTGGGGAAACAGCTGAAAGGATGTTGTGCTGAGGTCCTGGGTAGACCCATGGCTCACGAATGGAGCAGAAGAAAAGAGAAAAGCTGGCCTCAGTCTCTGATGCCCAGGAACCCCCTCCCTTCACCCCCCTGAGCGGCACTAGCTTACTTCCTAATGAACACCCTCCAGGCATCCTCTGTTGTCATCAGAAACAGCCCTACCAGCTGGCAAAGGCTACTGCATTATGCCCCTCCCTAGGGAGTGACCACACTCCACCTTCACCACTTGCCTCCGTCCCCGACCAGGAGCGGGAATTCCATCCTGCTCCGGTCCAGCGGCCTCCTGGACCAAGCAGGCCTTCGTCTCCAGTGGCTGTTGGTGGGACATGGAGGGACCACTCCCGGGACCTCACACTCTGTCCTTCCTGACCCCCAGATTAAACTGGGTTATGTCATACTAACAGACGATGGGACAGTTGGACAGTCACTCTCACCATTGTCACCACTGACTTAGCCACCCACGTGTGTACCACTCTTCCCATTTTGGCCTCATGTGATTTTAAAATCGATGGCTCAGTGCACTTGGTATGGCTAGTTTTCCTGTGTTAATTCTCATTTCTAGTTTCCTAGGTACTGCAAAGGACAAATCACAATCTCAGCACCAAACCCCCATGTCTCTTCCCTTAATTTCCAACTCACAGGAAACCAGGCGCTTGTGGCTGATCCCAGAAGGCAGCGGCGGTGGGGAGACCCCTGCTTCCTGGAGCCAGGTGCACACTCCCCAGCACTTCACACCACTTAAAAGAGTCTGCCCAAACTGCCAACAACGTGTTACAAACAGAGCCCTGCCCGAAAATGGATCAAAAACACTTTGTAATGAGTGTAGGAGCCGCTTTCAGAAAGGCCGACGTCTAACTGAACCCCTGGTCCTGAGTGGTCCATGCTCAGACCGCCGGAGGCAGGCCGGGAAAGCGCCCTCGGCGGTCACCTCTGCAGAGGGCCTTCGCTAAGCCAGTCCACCCAAAGACATGCACAGCGGAGAGGGCCGCTCTCCCACTCACATTCTCTGGACATTCCATTCTCTGACGCTGCCACATTGGGGGAGGAAGGGCTTTGTCCAACAATTACTGGACAACTGGCTCCATGTTCCACAAATAACAGTGCTCTTTCCTGTCTGGGGGTTTCCCCTAATAGAACATGGGCCATTCATTTTTTCTTCCAGGCCTTTCTTTTCATCGTCCTCTCAACCCCAGCAGACATCCTGGCTGCTCAACAGGTCTCCACATGTGGGGCCACGGGCCGGGCACGCAGAGGGGCCCTCACTGCAGGGAGAGGCTCCCCTCTGTGACCCCACCCCTCCCAGCACACCTCCTGGGTACGCTCACTGTTCCAGACTGCTACCCGGGCTGCCGTGCAAACGCCCCCCGCCCAGCCCCTGGTCCTGACGGCCCCCAGCTCCCTCCTCCAGACCACGCTGGGCCCCCCGCCCCTGCCCTCACACGCTGCTTCGTTGCACCACCCAGGTCCAAGGCACTCTCTGGCAGGCTCTGGGCTCCAACTTTACAGGAACACGGGGGCTGAGAAAATCAATTGTGTTAATCCGCAAAGCTCTCCACTGGAGATGCTATCTGAAGAGAGCACCGTATGTAAAACCCTGGGAATGGCGAGCTCTCCAACACGTCTGTTACATGACCCTCTGCGTTTGTCCAGAGTTGGGGGCTTTCAAATCACACAGCGTTTTATGGGATTCTTGTAAATCCCCCTCTTCTCCCAAAGGCAGGGTCCGGGGAATTAAGTTTGACTACTAAAGACAGCTTTGTTGTAAATGGTCTCTCGTGTCACAAAAGTAGCCTGGAAAGAGGCATATTAAGCACATTTCTTGGGTTGCAAATCACTGGAAACAACCACGTGTGCCTCTGTTTAACCTGAGAGGTACCTATTTGGATGCTTGATGTTGACCGCAGAGCCCACCTGGAGCTGACTGATCTTACAGAAGCCACAGGGGCCCGTGAAGGCAGAGTGAAGGTGAGCATGATCCTGCAGTCCTCTGCCTCATCTGTAAACCATCATTCATGGAACCTGTGTCCGGAGAAGAATGGGATATTTTCAGCCAAAGATGGGAACCCCAGAGGGACCTCGCCCACCCAGCTCAACGCCTTCATTCCATGGAGAAGCCCGGTGGCTTGCAGGATGCCAGCCTGGCCGCTGCAACTCGGGCTCCTGAGCCTGTGCTCCTTATATACCTGGTGGCTCCCTGCTGCGACCCAGTGCTTGTGTTGCTTTATCAACAAGCAGAGCATGTGGGCCAGGGCAGGTGTGATGGGATAGGCATGGAGGAGCTTTTGACAAAACAATTTGAATGTTTGAAAATTATCACCAAGGAGGGGAGAGCTTACCAGCAAGTGCAGGGACTGCGGATTTTAGTTCTGCTCACTGGAGGGTGCAAGACACCACATTCCAGAGCCTCGGTCTTCGTCGGGGCAGGTCCTCTGGCTGCTGACCCTGGAACCCCTCATGAAGGCAGGCAGTGGTCCTTAACCCCCCACCCACCCCCGCCCCGCCCCAGCAAGGGTGGCTGCATCCTGCCAGCACAGCCAGGTCCAGGCGTGTCCCCTGGATGCTACACCCTCTTCTCTCTCCCTCCCCCGCCGTCCCCAACACCATGAATTCACCTAAAGAGCCACTGGACCACCACGCTGCCCTTTCTTTTCTGGGCTGGGATGAGAAATGCTAACACTAGGCAGTCTCTTTTTATTCATAGCTTAGGATTTCATATTGAAATACAATTCAGCTAAAAAGAAAAATAGGATTTATACATGAATTGTCAAACTACATCACAACACACACGTGAGGATAGCGGCAGGCATCCTGATTCCATTTTGGAGTTATTTTCCCTTTGGAGTTATTTGTGTTCTGTTGGGTCCCAGCAGTGACAGACTACAGGGGGACAGGCGCATTGCTGTCCTTGACATTTATTCCCCAAGGTGCACACCCTGCATGGAGTAGATTATGAAAATCCTTTACAGATGATGAAATTGAGGATTAGGATCATTGAAAGTTTCCAAAATTTCGCAGTGAGCTAACAGAAAAGCCCAGAGCTAACGGCAGAGGTGTTTGTCCCTGCTGCCATCTTACCCTAAATGCTCTGACTGGAGCGCTGTGGAGAAGGATTCCGACGCTGTGTCCAGGCCCGTCGGAGAAGTGCCTTGATTGATCAGCATTGTATACTGAGGGCCTAGTTCACTTTCCATGAGCAGCTATTTCAAACGTGTCTCAACCAAGGTGTGGCCTGGGGTGGGGGCGAGGGGCTGAGAGGGTCCATGATGCAGCCTGTAGTGAGTCATTGGGGCTCGTCACAGAACCAACACTGCTGAGGCCCTCTGCCCAACGTGTTATTACTGACGTTCGTTCATACATTGGGTCATGCAAGTCACAAATAGCAATGCATCAATCTTGGCCAAATTTCAACAGAGTTGTGCACACTGGGAAGGCCAAGGTTTCCTTCCTATTAAGAAAACAGAGTCTGGGAGGCCCGCAGCATGGCCCCTTAGGCCCTGTGGGCCTGGGATGGGAGTCCCCGAAATTGCCAACACCCAGAAGCTTCAGGGGATGATGCCGCTAATCGGGCCCTTACGCCAATCAAGTTGGATACAAGGTGCCTGTTTTGTGTCCTGGGCCGCCACAGAAAAGCACAGGCCGGCGGCCCGAGGCCACGCACGCGTGCTGGAGGCCACATTCCGAAGGCGGCGGCCGGGGAGGGGTCCGCAGGCCTGTCGGGGTCGGGGCCGCCCCAGGGTCGCCCGGGCGGCCTGCCGGCTGCACATCAGGGCGCGTCCTGGGGGCCGGGGCTCCACGCCTGCTTATGGGGGCGCAGACGGACCCGCACACCGTCCGCACAGCACCGGCTCGGCCCGGGCCGGGGGCGCCCGCCGGCTCCCTCCGCACAGCCGCCGGGCCGCACCGGCAGCACGTGTGCTGGGCGCAGCCACTCGGGACACGGAGGCCCGGAGCCCGAGGCGCGGAGAGCGCGGCACGGCGCGCACCGACCTCAACAGCCGGAGCCCGCAGCGCCCGGAGCAGCGGGCACAGGCCGCCCGCCCCGCCGCCAGCGCGGCTGCGCAGAGCCCGGGCGCCCCGGGGCAGACTCCGCCCCGGGCCGGCGCTCGGCCCCGCCCCCGCCCGGGCCCCGCCCCCGCCCCGCCCCCGGGTCCCGCCCCCGCGCGCGGCGCTGGTTTCCGCCGGCCCACGCCCGCTCCTCTCTGGGACCCGCCCCCGAGCCTCGGTCCGGCTTCGCGATTCCCGGCCGGACTTCCGTCAGGTCCAGGCTCCGCCCCCAGCGCTCGGCCGCGCCCCCGTGCCCCGGTCCGGTCCCGCCCCCGCGCGCCCAGGTCCACGTCCCGCACGCCCAGGCCCCGCCCCCGCCCGGCCCCGCCCCGGCCCCTGGCCCCGCCCCGCCCCCGGACTTGCCCGGGCCTCCCGCGCTCCCCACGCGCTGCAGCCCCCTGAGCTCGCCGCTGCTCGTGTTTGGCGCCTTGGGCAGTGCGGTAAGTGTCTGGGTGGCCACCTTCAGCATCCGGAGCCGGTGGGGCAGCGCAGCCCCCGGGGGCCGCACCCCGACTCCCCGACCGGCAGGAGCCCCAGGTGTGCCCCCGTGTGCCCCCGTGTGCCCCCGTGTGCCCGGGGCCTGCGCCAAGGTGCGCCGCAGGGACAGTGGCCTAGTGCGGGACATGGCCGCCCCCGCCCTGCCTCCAGTCAGCCAGCACCTCCGCTGTTGATTAGCACCCTGCTGATTCGCCCAACCTTTAGCTCCCAGCGCCTTCCAGAAGCCCCCCGCCAGCCCACTCCTGGTGCAGAATCCCACACGTGCAGAGGAGGCCCGAGCTCAGGGCCCTCGTGATCTCGGCTGCTGTTTGTGGGCATCACTCCCTGATTGCCTCCAGGGACCTTGGGGTAAACAGGTGGCCTTTGAGAGCCAGTCACACCCAGGCGGTGATAGGCGGGCAGTTCTAAACCTTGTATTCCTAACTCCCTGCCTTCATCACTTTCTGAACCTTAGATGGGTTTTACTCCCACCTCCAGCTCAGTAAGCGGCTTTTAGTCCTGGAAACACATGTTGTGTAAGCGATCACAGCTTTTGCTTGGTTGGGTGGACGGTCATCTGATGAAAGGAGGGTCACAGCTGTTTGAGGTAGAAGGTGAAACTGTGGAGTGTAAAGAGCTAAGAATGAAACTGGTTATTTACGTTTGAACCTGTGGAGTATTTAAGTCAGGTGGTGTTGCCCTCCCCTGACCTCCCTGCCTCAGGACAGAAGGTTAGGAGATGGTTTTGTTGTTTGCCTCAGTTCCCAAAGGATAAACCGCTCAGGGAGGTGAACACAACACAGAAAAAGAAACCGATGGTGTGATGGGGGTAAAACAATTTTAGGAAACAGTGTCGCCCCGGCCCCAAGCCTGGAGTTGACGTTGGGTTAACTCAGAAGGCGTTACCCTGTACCGTGGTTCACACCACGCCCACACGTGCTAAGGCCCAGCCTCTACAAGTAGCAGCGGAGGGCTGGCCATGCCCTGGCAGGTTCCCCTGGGCCTGCCTTGAGTTAGGATTTGAATATTAGAGTGATGTCTTGGACAGTCAGGGGGCTGGATGAACCAGGCCTCAAGTGCAGTATTCAGGTACTTTTCAGTGTGAATACTCTTCTCATTTAAAAAGGACTGTGTCACAAGAGCTGGATTTCACTACTACATCAGGCATTGCTTTGAAAAGGCTGCCCCTCTGGAGAGCCAGCCTTCAAGAAACCCAGCCCTCTAAGTGTGGACACTAGTTCGCATCTCACTCTCGCTCCGCTGCTGAGATTCTTTTCCTCTGTTTTGGTGCTGCTTCGATAGCAGCGGAGCCTCGCCTGGGCCTCGCTCCCACTCAGGCCGCTGTGCTCGTGGCGGTCCTGCGTGCAGGGCAGGTGGGCAGGGCCCGCCGGAGACAGGACGCGGAGTCCTCCTCCAGCTCCCTTCCCTCCCTGTCTCAGGAACCCCTAACAGTTCACTCTTCTTGGTATTTTTGATAAAATACACTTACTAAATTGTCTTCATTTTTCTTATTTTTCAGAGGACACATAGAAGCCCGTGGTTCAAGCCACCAAATCTATTCCAACTCCCTTTTCTGGGCATCTGTCCCCCTTTCAGTCGATGGTATATCCTCCTTGTTAGGAAAACAAAGAAGCAAAACAGTATTTTCTGAATTCTTTTTTCCTGTGGTCATCTGTTCACATGATCGACAGGTTTGGTTTTACACTTCATTCTGACCCTGTCTAACGCCCTTGCCCCATAGATTCGATTCCCCGGAGGGCTGTGACTTCCTTCCTGTCCTGTCTCTGGTTACTCCAGGGATGCACATTGGGCCCCTAGTCTCTGAAAGGCCCTGAGCTCATGGGCCCCTGTCACAGTCCTCCCTGAGCCTCCATTTCCTGGGCGGGTGGCCTCTGACTCAGCTACTTTACAAAAGAGCTTGGTTCTTATCACAGAACATTATTTAAAAAACCATGAAGATTTAAAAATCAGACACAAACTATACCATCACCACTGGTTGACAGTGGGTTGCATACTAGCGTTTCATACACACTCATGCTAAACAGACCAAGCCAAGGCTGCGTTCTGGCTTTGAAGTGAAAGTGTGTGTACTTTATCTGGGTGGCCGAGGGCTGGCCCTGCCTGGGTCCGCAGGGCCAGTTTTCCCACTCTGTTAGCTGTTGGAGGCCTGTCTGGAGCATAGGCAGACGAAGTGTGAGACCTGGTGTTGTAGACAGCATACCACAAGCCGTGTGTTCTGTGTGGCATTTGGTAACCGGTGCACATCTGCTGGTCAGTGGAAAGAGATAGTCTCGTTTCCTTCTGACTTAAAAACGTTAAAAGTAAAGAAGAACTTTGATAGGAGGGCTGTAGGGTTTGGCGCAGACCATCTAGTGACTCTGGAATACAGTGGGTAGCTTACTCCTTTATCGAGCTGTAAGGATGAAGAGGAATGCATCATTTTTGTGACCTTCTGTAACCTTTGAAGGAATCAGGGTGCTTTTGGTAGTTGGGGCTCACATGTAAATCTGTCACCCAGTGTTGCCGAAGTGCTGAGACTCCCTGGCAGTCCCACCAGCCTATGACAGCCACGCTTCGGCTGTCTGCTCCGGCTAAATAAACAGGCCTTCCTGGGGTTGCTGACATACCAGTGACATCACGGGTCACATGTTGAACACGGAAACTTGGTTTTGATGCCACAAGTTGTTTTCAGTTAGATTGGGGCCTTGGCAGAGGACTGGGGGGCCTTCAGGGAGGGAGGCAGGCCTCATGTGGCCCCCCTGCGCCCCACCTGGAGTACACCCATTTGGCCAGCGATGCAGCTGTGGTGAACCACCTAGACAAAAGCATTTTTTATTACTGTTGTTACATTTGTTGTCATGTGAGTACGTGTACCCATGAACGGAATTGTGAGAGAGCTGTAAACGCCCAGTATGTTCACTCTGCTGCTTGAAAGGTTTTCTTGGAATAATTTCCTGCCTGGAACACTTGTGAAGTCAGCAGAGTGCAGCCCGGGCCCTGTCGCCTGTTCCCAGCAGTCCGGGGGTGAGGCTGAATGCGCAGGCCACCAATGGCACCGCTCGTAAACGCAGGCACTTGTTAAATCTATTTGTTTTTATTACACACATCGATCTGCCAGTCGCAATCATGCCATTATGGACATTTTTCCGCAAGCGCAGCACTGGTGGCAGTTTTTACTGACAAATTGAGTCATATGGACAGTAGTTTAGAAAACTCTTATCCGACTGACGGATTGGGTGGTTCCGGCACTGGATATCCCGAGATTTCTGGATGGGTGAAGAGAGGGAATCGAGTCTTGGGGACAGAAAATGGGGTGGGACCTTGAAATGGTGAAATTTAATAAATAAGTCATAGTTATTTCTCATATGTTTTTAAACTTTTAGCAACAGTTTGCACCTAATCAAAAGGACTAAAAGCAGGGACCAAACTTGTCACCTTCAGGTTTTGACCCTCTTTGGCGTCCCTAGTAAGAGCCATCCCAGGAATGTGGGACCCATTGCTCTCCTTGGAGTGGATATATCCACAAGCAGTCGTGACACAGCATCCGAGCCCTGCTGCTGTCAGAATTACTGAGGGGGCTGGTTGAAAATGCAGATGCTTGCCAGCCCCACTGGATCAGGACCTGGCACCTGAGTCTGTGCGAGCCTCCCAGGGGGCCTGGCAGACCCTAGCGTTGGTCTTCAGCGTGGCTGGGACGTGGTCCTCTCCAGCCCAGATGTGTCTGGAGTGTCCCTTCCAGAAGGACCTGTTGGCAGCCGGCATCGTCCTCAGCCTGCCTGTGCTTAGGGAATCTGTGTGTGGTTTTGCAACTCCTCAGAGACGTGGGAAGCTCTTTGAATTGCAAACCTAACATGTTATCATAGCGTTACAGTTTTCGGTCTTGTGGTTACGACAGGAGATGCAGATGTTACCAAAACTTTGGCATGAGTTTTACAAACGTATGTCAAGCGTGGGCTGCCATGTTGTATTTCACTCGTGTTTCCCTTTCTTCTCCCCTGCTGGGTGGAAGCACTGCCATGGTCTCAGGTGAAGGTTCACTTTCACATACACAACTGAATACATTTTTCCAGAACTGACCTGAGTTTTTATTCAGAAAGTGCAAGAGTAGGAGGCTGAGAGCAATGGGAGGGGTTCTGGCAATGCCATTTACTAGTTGGGCGACTTTGGGAAATTCTTCAACTGTTAGCCCCCGGCTGCCTCGTCTAACGGAGGGTGATGACAAGTTCCAGAAGCTTCTGGATGGTGTGATGATGATATTGCTGATCGTAACATTTATTGGAGGCTCGCTGTGCTGGGTGCTTTCATAGACCTATTTCCACGTCCTCACGACAGGGACCCTGTTAGCATCTTACCCTTGCGATGAGGACACTGACTCTGGGAGAGTCAAGTGACGTGCGCAAGGCCCAGGTTATTTATAACCCACCCCAGGCTTTTACCCACTCACCATGCCATGCTACCTTTGTATAGAAGTAGTGCAGCAGAAAACTTGTACAAGTCCTTTCGGGAGCAGATGTGGCCAAATAAATGTATAGCTGTGTGTTCACCTACATTTCAGGAATATCGGGGACACCAAGACGAAGCATTCCCCTTAGCGTTGTGGGGAAAGCCACGCCGCCCGCGCGTCCCTGCATGAAAGTGTTCAGGACAGACCCCTCTAGCAGAGGGCTGACTGTAGGGAGACGGCCGTGCTTTGCCAGTTACTGAAAGTATTCATAGGTGCTCAGGTGACAGTGGCGGGATGAGAGGTGTGGGGGCCAGAGGAAGGAGGGTTGCCATCCTGAGTGCCAGGCCACATGCCAGGACTTCAGCTGCACGCCCCCGTCTCTGTGGGCCAGGAGCCCACTCCTGATCCAGTCCGGGGTGGACGAAACAGTCCTGGAGAGGCTTGTAAGGTTTCTCCAGGTGGCCCCAGGGGTGGGGCGTCCTGGGCTGAGCAGCTGGAGTGGGGGGGCAGGAGACGTGTTGGGGCTAGAAAGGAAGCCCAGAAGTTAGGGCGGGCAGCCTGGCGAGCCCTGAGCGCTGTGCTAGGGAGGGCGCAGCTCTCTGAGCCTGTGGCCTTGGAGCTTTGTGAGTGGGGACACGGAGGAGTCGGCACTCCCCATAGAAGCTGCCGGGCCGATATACGGGCTCGATGGGGGAGAGAAGAAGGAAGGAGGGGCCGGTGACACTGGTGTGAGCCGTCACATGTGGGAAAGCGCTGTCATAGGCAGAATGTCAAATGCAGTGAGGAGACAGTGTGTGCGACGCCGTGGGGTCAGTCCTTTGTGGCTTTCTGCTGGAGGACCGTGCTGGTGAGACAGAGAACAGTTTTGGAAGGTGACCAAGTTTAACATCACTTTTTTCACACAAAAGGAAGACATGCTCACACTGTGCGCACACTGTGAATTCATGTGCACAGTCGGCTGGGAAGTCAGAGCCCCCCTGCTGGGGAGGGCGGCCCGGGGCCTGCCTTGACTGGCATTTGGGGCCTGGAGGGGGACATCCCTTGACGTCCCATCGGTTCAGGCAGAAGTGTCAGCGGGCAGGGCCGGCCGAGTGGCGCATTGGTTGGGAGCTGGTTTGGGACGCCAGTGGCCCCGGTTCGGATCCCACGTGTGAGGGCCAGTGACACTGCCCTCTACAGCTAACAACAGCTCCACCTGGAGCTGGGCTGTGCGAGCCCCAGCAACGGCGTAGGCTGCAGCCCCTGCTGCAGTGGGCTGCCATAGGCTACAGTGAGCGGCCGGCAGCCAGCATGAGGGGCTGGCAGCCAGCGTGAACTGCCAATAGCCGCTGTGAGCAACCATCCAGAGGCCGGCGACCGATCTGCCTCATCCGGGAAGAGCGCAATGACGATACCAACATGGGCCAGTGAAGCAACGTCCTCCACAACTAGACTGAAGAACAAAAAGACAGCAACTTGTCTGTTCCCCTTCCCCGATTCCCCAACACTGTTCCCCTCCCCCAATTCCCCAATAAAATCTTTTTTAAAAAAACCAAAAAAAACGTGTCGGCGGGCAGTACTGAGCGGAGAAACAGGCTCCCCAACCCCAGCCGCTTCTCCATGGGACACCTGTACTTTCTTCCTACAAGTGTTCTAGAAACTTCAGGATGAAACCTCAGGCTTGGGGTGTACAGTCACAGCATGCAAATTCAAGTGTGAGCTGAGCCTCCTCAGATGAGACCACAAAGTGGTTTCGCTGGCATCCTCAGAGTGTCACCGAGGGCCCGCCAGGTCTGGCTGCCTCCTCGGCCTTGGGCTTCTGCCTGTGAGCGGAAGGGGCTTCCGTCGGCGTGTGGGTGCCATGATTACCGGCTGGTGAGAGGCGGGCTCACTGGTGGACAGGCGGGCCTTTGTTGGTGGGCAGGGAGGGGCAGTGGTTGAAGATGGTCGAGGAAGGGCTGGTCCTCTGACGAAGTGGCTTGTGAGCAGAGAGGGGCCACTCACAGGGAGGCCTGGGGCAGAGCGCTCCCTCGGGGGACGGGGATGCCAGCCACATGGGGTAGATGGTCGTGGACTGGTGTGTTGGCAGGACCCACAGACCAACACTGGTGACCTGGAGAGGGGTCCAGATGAGCTGTGTTGAGGCCCCTTGGCTTTGCAGGCCTCTGCCCTCCAGTAAGTGGTCAAAGCCAGAACCTGGCAGAGGTCCTTAGAAAATGGAGCTTCAAAGTCGCAGTGTCCTGAACTTGTCATGTAGTTAAAATAATGACAGCAGTGATGGGCCATGTGCATGTGGGTGATGGAACCAAAGGACCAAGTGGATTGCGTCCTCCGTGTAGCTCCTAATTGGACTTGTACTCAGTGATGCAACTGCTCCTGTTAGTAAGGCTTTTCGCACTCACGTGGAAGTTCCTAGAGGAATAGGCAAAGAAAGGAAATGAGGTATGTCCAAAAGTTACTGAACTTAGCCAGGCATCCCACGAAGAGCCCAGTGTGCTGTTCTTATTGTGCAGAGCTTGTATCTGTCACCTGTGTGTTATCAGGTTAAGCTGTCGTGTCAGGGGATGCGGTGAGTTCTGCCATCGCTGAGTTCCTGCACCTTCTCCAGACCATGATCTCCAGGCGAGCCGGGCCCTGAGAGCTGGTGGGAGCGAAGCCAGTCTGTGGGGATGGCATCCCATGGGGTCTACAGAGGGAGGCTGCGTGGGGCTGCTTACATCATGTTACCTTTGATATTTGTTACAAGAACTGTTAGAATGAATATGCAGATTCAAAAACTAGTAAACATTCTTAAAACTCAACTTTATCTACCCTTTGGCCACAATCAGCCACCACAGCGGTCTGCTGCCCACCAGGAGGGCAGGCTTTCGAGAGCTCTGCGCTGTCTGTCAGTACCCAACAGTTTAAACGGTACCCAACAGTTTAGGGGGCACTTCAGTGCTAAAGCAAGGGTCTGGGCACGCGGCATGGTTGGCCGCCCGGACACTGATCCCAGGAAACTCTGTGACATTCTTGCTGTCACTCTAGCTGTAATCCATGTGGAACTTGAGTCATAATCAGCAGTTTAGGTTTTTTCTCTGTAAGTATGTGCTTTAAAGACTTCCTCTTAGCCTTTAAAAGCAATTTGTTTATTTTTGCCATGAGTGTGATTAGAACATTTCCCAGAGCCTCCGTGATTTCCCTCTGGACAGATCACATAGCTGTCCTCATGGCATTCTCTGCGCTGACCGTCACCCCAGAAAGGCCTGCGAAGGTTACGGTTCTGATACCCACAGTGCCTTTTCTGTATGTTGAGGTTTCTGGCTGAGAAACCTCTGGCCCCAAAGTGCTTTTACTCCTAGCCACTGAGCATCATAACAACTAAGACGGGATATATTCTGGAAGGGTTAGTTCAGTAAATATTCTTTCGTATTGGCCAGAAATAAGTGTTTTCCGTCATTTTGGTGTCGGAAGCAGCCGTTTGGTTGTGTCTGACATTCGTATAGAAACCCCCAGTTACTCTTCGAAAAGCCAGTTCATGGTCCATGTCCCTGATCCACGTTGACTGTTGTCCCTCACCACCACCCACACTTCGTCCTGTGTTACTCAGAGCAGCCCCGGCTGCCCGGAGTGGACCTCGTCTGGAGGCTTACCGTCTGCAAACCGGGTGAGCACTGGCACGCCCTCTGCTTGAGGCTGCCCCTGGGGGGTCGGACAAAGAGCGTGTGTGCTGTAGATTTAGACGCTGAGAATTGTCACAGCCTGTGTCAGTCCCCGACCCATGAAGAAGCTGCCTGGCTCCAGACCAGTGCCTCTTGTCCTCCCCGACGCCACCCACCGCCCCGCACAGATTCCCTGTCTCTGTCCCCGAGGGTGCCGGGAAAGCCTCCTGGGGACACCTGAACCCCGCCTCAGACTAACGGGGCCATGTGGCCGGCATAGGGCACTGCCTAGGAGGCCCCACACGTGACTGCTCATGGATGAGGCAGAATCACCCACTCTCCTCCTCCACCTCCTCCTGCCAAAGGCCCGGGAATAGAGATGCTCCAAGGGAACCCCTCCTCCCCACTAGGCCCCAGGTGGAGTGAGCCCACCAGACTCACCTGGACCCCACTGTCACCCCAGGGGCTGCCCACATCCTTTCTGGCACCGTCTCCAGGAGCCTGCACCTCCCTGCTTTCCTCTGAGAGTGGATGGGTCGGAGCCCTGTCCGCTTCCCGGAGCCCCTCCACTCTGCCCAGGGAGCCTCGTCTGACCCAGCCCACACACAGCTCTCTGCCCCCGGCTGCACCCGGAACCTTTCCTGTGCGCCAGCTCTTCTAGAAGCCTCTGCAGCCCCAGGGTGTCTCCCTCCCGTGGGCCCGTCACATTCCACTTAGGTTCCCACGTGTATACTTTCATCTCTCGGTGCTAGAAGCTCTCCAAAGCCTGGTGTGGGGCTTATACCTGATGGAAAACCCAGCAAACGATGCCAGGCAGGTTGCTGTGGACCCAGTGTGTCCCCCGAATTCCTTTATTGGAGTCCTAACCCCCCTAGGAGACTGGATTTGCAGGTGGGGCCTTAGGTGGTAGTTAAGGTTCAATGGGGCTATAAGGGTGGGGCCCTGATCCAGTCGGATTGGGGGAGAGGGAGAGAAAGTGCCCTCTCTATTGTGTGAGGGCTCAGGGAGAAGGTGGCCGTCTGCAAACCTGGAAGAGAGACCTCGCTGGAACCAAATCAGCTGGAACCTTGATCTTGGCCTTTCCAGCCTCTAGAACTGGTAGAAAATAAATTTCTGTTGTTTAAGCCCCCCTAAGTGTATGGAATTCTGTTAAGGCAGCCTGAGAAACTACTAATTCAAGGTGAAGTGCAGACTAAAGTTGTTTCAAGAGTTCAAAACTCATTAGGGGTTTGTGTATGAAGTTGGAATTTGGGGGATGGGGCTGACTTTGTCACCTGACAGTGCTCAGAAGTCATATAGGGCTGTCCTCAGGTTCAGCTCTCGGCATCCCTAAGGTATGAGTGTGTATAGGACTAACAGGCAACAGTGAGCAGAAGCAGAGTCCTCACAGGGACCCCGGTGGTGGCAGAAGGGGAAATGGCAGGTGAGGCAAGAGACCCCAGCGGCCAGGGAACGGTTGACAGGCCCAGTGTTATTCTGGTGCTGGGGGACATGTTGTGATGCGCTGTCCAGACACCAGGCCCTGAGGGACAAAGGAGGGGTGGGAAGGAGAGGCCAGCTCAAGGACCGATGGCCAGGCTTCCCGAGCACGCGGGCGGGGCGGGGCGCCCGCCGAGAGTTGTCGATGGGGTTCCTTTGTTGGTTGGCTTTTTCCCGAGATTGGTCTATTCGGTCTCTAGCCCTGCCGAGGTCAAGGAGCATGACGTGGTGACCCTGCCGGCCACCAACTAGGAAGGACTGTGAGAGCCACCCATCACTGCTTTTCATGCTAAGACGTCTCTCAGCGTTTTTTGGAAATCTCCCTTGAATTGGGGACCTAGCAAGACATTTCTCACTGGAAGCGGCTGGCCCACTCTTGCACCAGATTGGCCTGCATTCCTCCGGTGGCCACTGATGGGGGGACATGAGAAAGGTAGGAGGTTGTTGAATTGACTTCCGCCTCAGTCCCCAGTTCACGCTGTGTGTTGTAGATTTGCAGAACGCATCAGATATGTGGGGATTTCTGGGACTATGGCGAAGACAACTCAGGTTGCCAACTTTTACCTAGTGGATAGTGTCCATTTCTGAGCGCTGGCCTCTGTGCCCTAACTGTGCACCAGCACCGTGCCCCTGGAGTCTGCTTCGGGCACCAGCAATAGCAGGAGAGACTGCGGTGGTCCGTGCAGGGCAGGCTGGCGTCCTGGGAGGGAGTGCGCATGCTGTTAACACTGAAAATGTGGATTTGAATTCTGTGGTCCGTTTGATTTATTTATTTATCAACACAGCCATGTTTGTTGTTTAATTCCATAGCGAGAGTCTCTAAGAATATGATTAACCTTGAGGGCCATCTTATAATGTAATTATTAATGATTGATTCTGTGGATCCTTGAAATCAATAAGAGGCATTATGGTGTGGTAGGTAGCTGGACTCGACCCTCCCATTCCCTGGACGTGACGCTGTGACAGCAGCAGTATCGGTTTATTCCCTGGCCCAGGCTTGATGAATCTGAAGTGTATGATTAGTTTTGTGTAATGATTGTGATGTGTAGTGTTCCTTCTATGGCTTGTGTTACTATGGCGAAGAGTGGTACCGTCTCCTGGCACCAACAGCCAGGGTGGGGCTGCGTCGTAATTGATCTTCCTGGGAGCTCTGTAATGCACAAACAAGCCAGGCTGCGCCAAGTATATTTTACAAGTGTGCATGGGGCCTTGGGGAGGCTATATTGAAAAACCCAATTGTACAGTTACCATGGGAACCCAATTAGAATAGATTGCTCGATGTTTTTGTATGTCTTTCATCTTGACCAAAAATCTAATGTATTTTAAATGTTTTCATATGGAATTGCATTCATACTCTGACTTGCTGTACCAAAGGAATCTTTATTTCTTTCGTGCTCCCAATTCTAAGCTGAAGTAGTGATATGTTCTCTGGTGGAGTTTTGTCAGGAAGCCTAGAGAGATTTAATCAAACTGCTGTGGAGAAGCTTTTACCAGGCGAGGTAGAGGTGGAGGTGGTGGAGATCGTTTCCGAAGATAGGGAAATGGGTGTTTTCCTGTGATGGCAGACGGGGGCTCACGTGCTCCAGCTGGGTGTCCATGGAGACTACAGGTGGGGTCCTGTGTTCTGCCCCATGTTTACAAGTCGGGGCTTAGATCCCAAAGGCCTCTGGGTTTTGGGGATCGGGCAGAGAGGACAGGGCGAGGTCTCAGGATTCCACCGTCGATGCCAGTGGTCCTCACGTGGGCTGGTCTCAGAGACTTTTGGTGCCCTTAAAACTTATGGGAGATTCCAAAGAACTTACGTGAGTTATATGCCAATATTTATCACATTAAATACTAATGTAGACATTGGGAAACATTAAACATTGAACAATTTAAAAGTGTTAATTCATTAAAGCAACAATAAACCTATTACATTTTAATAAAAATAACAAGTGTTTAGTGAAAAGTAACTATATTTTCCATACAACAAATTAGTGAGATGAGTGGTATTGGTTTACATTTTTCTCAAATCTTTTAAATAACTGGTTTAATATAATACAGCTAGATTCTCATATTTACTTTTTCGTCCAGTCTGTTGTGATATGTTGTTGTGCTTGAAACACATCAAGAAAATCTGGCTTCACACAGATAAGTAACTGGTGAGGGAAGGCATTTTAATAGTTTTTACAGGTAATTGTGGATATCCGTCTTTGACACTAGATCAGAACTCAACAAGTGGTAGCTTCTCGAAGGCTCATTGCAGTGTGGACTTTTGTACTCCACGTGAAAATCCATGGGTGCATTTTGCATCTTGAGAGTTTGTAACATCATCATTCATTGGTCCTTTGGAAAATATTGGTTTGCTGAATTATACAGAGCTTCCAAATGTTGACATATTATGACTGCAGTATTCAAAACCATGTTTGTTAATATCACTACCTTTCTCCTTAGAAAAGTCTTAGACTTGGGAGCTTGTAAAGCCATGGTGGATACAAATTTTCCAAAGTTCTAACCATCACTTAAAACTCTCATTTTATCATTAGCAACAAATGCTATCTGTTGTGTTACTTATAGACAGGCTCACTTCGTTTATTTTTCAGAAAACGTCTGCTGGGTACCCAAGCCTGGGTAGGTAGGCAGTCATTCATACAGGTAAAGCTTTTGTTTCATGAAAAAGTCGGCCAGTTCATCTCAAATCTCCAACCATCACATGACAACTTGCCTCCAGACAAACGTCACTCTTGCTTTGCCACACAAGTGCCCTGTTGTACCTCCCATCTGGGCGAGGACTGTTAGGAAGGGTCAAGACTGAATGAAGTCCACAAGTTCGATTGCTTCGTCAGGACCTTCTTAAACGCGTCTGGGCTCTGTTTCCCTTGACGTTGAGTTGGTGTTGGGGAAGGTAGGATGACGCCTCCATGGTTTGGTGCCGCCATCTTGGTTTTCAGCAGTTTGACCCACTGTTGCCTTTGCGTCACCATTGAGTGTGCTGTTCCTTGTAGGTGCCTCTTGCCAGACGAGCAGTTTTTCCTCCTCTGTGCTGTGAATGTGGTGAGTTATACTCGCTGATTTTCGTAAGTTAAACGAATGTTGCCTTCCTGGATTACCCCCACTTGGGCTTGATGTAGAATATTTTCATATACTGTTGAGTTCAGTTTATTAATATTTTTGCGCACTTGTGTTTCTATGTTCACAAGGGACATCGGGTGTGGCTTACTTCTCGTGAAATGTCTTTCTGGTTTGGCATTAGGGAAAACCTTAGACTCATCAGATGAGGCCTCTTTTATTTTCTGGAATAGTTTGTATAGTATTAATATTCTTGCTTTTTAAAATATTTAATAGTATTTACCAGTGAAGCAAATTTGGAGTGGAGTTTTCTTTGTGGGAAAGGTATCACCTACAGATTCAGTTTCTTTAGTTGATAGACTATTATTCGAGTGATTTATTTCTTCCTGAGTTACTTTTTGGTGATTTGTGTGTTTCAAGGAATTTGGCCAGTTCCTTCAACAATCTAAGTTGTTGAATTTATTCCCTAAAGTTACATTAATATTCCTTTATCATCAGTTTAATAATATCTGTAGGATTTTAAGCCTTTCCTTTGTTTTTATTACTGATACTGGTGATTTATTTTTTTTCCTAATCAGTCTGGTTAGAGGTTTATCTTTTTGTTTGTTTGTTTCAAAGAACCAATGTTTGTTATATTTGATTCTGTCTCTCTTGTATTGATTTCTGCTCTTTATTATTCCCTTCTTTCTGCTTGCTTTGGGTTGAGTTTACTTTCTTTTTGTGGTTTGTTAAAGTGGAAGCTTACATCCTTAAGTTGGGTCCCTTTGTCCTTATTCATATGAAGAAATGTTCAGTGCTATAAACTCCTTCTAACACTGCCGTAGCCACAGCCCTCAGATGGCTAGATTGTTTTCATTTTCTGAGTATTCAGTGCAGTGTGGTCTCCAGTTTTCCTTTTCGTTTCTTGCCTAACACATGGGTTATGTATATTAATTTTAAGAAGTGTATCATTTCATTTCCAAACATTTGGGGATTTTCCTGATGTGTCTCTGTTATTGATCTCTAGTTTAATTACCTTTGTGGTCAGAGGATGCACTTTTTATGAATTCAGTCCTTCTAAATTTATTGAGAGTTGATCCATCTTGGCAAATATTTGTGTGTACTTGAAAAAAAACCGCATTGGATTGTCGGAAAAGTCAAGACATATTTTTTCTATGTTTTTTGTTGCAAATGCGTCATAACTTTTCCGACAATCCAATATATTCTATCATTTTGGGGTGGAGTCTCTTTTCAGTGTCAGTGGGGTCAGGTTTGTTGTTAGTGCGGTTCAAGCCCCGCACTCCTTTCCGTCTCCTGCCCTATAAATTATGAGGAAAGCAGTGTTAGCCTCCAGCCATAATTAAAGATTTGTCTCCTCCGCTTTGCTTTCTCAGTTCTCACTTCATCTGCTCCCAACCCTTTCATTTGGTGCATACATATTTACAATTTTTATGTCTCTTGATGAATTAACCCTTTTCCCTTATGAAATGGCCTTTTATAGTCTTAGTATTATTCCTTGTTTTGTAATAACTTGGTTTATTAAGATAACCACTCCAGCTTTCTTTTCGTTAGTATTTCTATGGTAAATGTCTTTCCATTTTTTCCCATTTTACCTATTTTGTCATTACACTTAACATGTGTTTCTTGTAGACAGCATACATTTGGGCATAATGTCTTTAAAAATTGGGGTATTTAAACCCTTTACATTTCATATAATTATCAAAATGGTTGGGTTTAAGTGTACCATCTCGTTATTTGTTTTCTATTTGTCCCATTAATTCTTGTGCTCCACCTCTTTTGACTGCTTTCTTTTGGATTATTTGAATATATCTTAAATGATTTGAATTTACCATTTTATCCACATTTTTGGCTTATTTGCTATCCCTTCTTCACTCCCTTTCAGCAGTTTCTCTAGAGTATAAAATATGCATATTTAGCTTATCATAGTCTGCATTTGTATAATATTACTCAATGTCACATACGGTGTAAGAGACTTACAGCAGTACACTTCTGTTTCTCTTATCCCATTTTTTTGTTGTATCCGTTTAATTCATTTTATTTCCACATATGTTATAAACTCAAAAATATATTGTTGCTATTTTTGCTTTAGGTAGTCAGTTATCTTTTAAAAAGATTAAAATTAGGGGAAAAACCCAACTTTTATATTTATTTGTATATTTACCATTTCTTTGTGTAAACCCGAATTTTCATCTGGTATCTTTTTTTTTTTTTTTTTTTTTACTTCTAAGGAAATTGCACAAATGTTTCTCAAATGCAGGTCTGCTAGTACATGCATTCATTACCTTAACTTAAAAAAAAAAAAAAATGGGGCCAGCCGAGTGGCTCAATTGGTTAAAAGCTCGCTCAAGAGTGCGAGCTGAGCTCTGAGCAACAGCAGTTCGATGCCCAGCCCGAGCTGAGCAGCCTCTGAGCTGCCAACAGGTGTCAGGATGGCTCAGCTAAAAAAAAATAAAAAATAAAAAAAAATAAAAAATAAAAAAAAAATGAAAACCAAACAACAAACCTTTACTTCAGTTTCACTATTGAAAGATACTTTGCTGCTTATAGAATTCTAGATTGACCATTTTTTTTCTTTTCATGCTTTGAATATGTTGTTCCATTGTATCCTGCCTTGCATAGTTTCTGGTGATCAATTTGCTGTTTTCTTAGTTTTGTTCCTCTGTATGTAATCTGTCTCTCCACTCCCCCACCCCTGCTTTCTGGCTACTTTTAAGGTTTTTTTCTTTATTACTTATTTTCAGCAATTTGATTATGATTGGCCTTGTTTAGTTCTCTTCATATTTCTTCTGCTCTGGTTTCATTGAATTTCTTGCATCTGTGAGTAGTCAACAAATTTGACAAATTAGACTTGTCATCAAATTTGAAGAAATAGCTACTATTCCTTCAAGTACTTTTCTGCCTTTTTCCTTTTTCCGGTACTCTTAATTGCATGTGTGTTAAGCCGTTTAATATTGGCCCACATCTTTTACTCTGTTCATTTTCTTCAGTTTTTTTCCTCTGCCTTGATAGTTAAAAAAATGTTATGTCTTCATTAACATTCATTTCTTTCCCTTCTGCTGTATCTAATCTGTTAATCATACAAGTGTATTTTCATTTCAGATACTGTATTTTACATTTAAGTTCCACTTGGGTCTTCTTTTATATCTGTGTTTCTTTCATCATGTTCATGCTTTCCTCTATCTTCTTGAACACATGGGATATATTATTAGTACCTATTTTGACCCAGGCAAGCTGTCTCCAAGGCCCGTGACCTTTAGTGCATGGATTCTGTGGCAGCTATTTTGGCTGACAGAAGGCTACATTGTTCGTTTTCTGGTTCTTGGCTGTATTTAGTTATGGTTGCTTAAGAAAGAAAATGGACTATTCCAGGAAACCTGGCTGAGGATAGCTTATGTAAGTGCAGATGAAGTCTGTCAGAGCATACAGGCAGCCATGGTGAAAAGGGAAATAGGAACTACCAAGCACTCATTGTGTGATCAGCAGAAAATCCATTTCCTGTGGGGAGAATTTGTCCTCAAGTTTTAAGTAAGGGATAGTAAGCAATTTAATGTTGGCTTTTTAAATTTTATTTTAAACAAATGCAGGAAATTTTTTTTTTTTTATGACTTTTTTTCCTCTGTTTTATAGTGGATCCTTAGTAGAAGCCGAGGACATCCTGTTGTTGTTTAGGGAACTGAGAGTGGCAGTCCTGGGGTCTTCCTTGATTCAGGTAAAGGGCCGCGATAGGAATGAAACAGGCCGGTCTCCTCGGGTAGGGGCTGTGTCTCCCAGGAGTTTGATCCACCTACCAGCTGGCTGTCCGAGCCGTTTCCCCTGGCCCTGCTCCGCCGGCTCCCACGCCCTCTGACTTCTGATAGCGGTGGCTGCTGGGCCTGGGCTGGGACTCCGCGCAGAAGCCCTTGGCGTGGCTGACCTTGGCTTGGCTGACCTTGGCTTGGCTGACCTTGGCTTGGCTGACCTTGAGCGGAGCACTGCAGCTGTCTGCGCGTCAAGCCCCGCTTTCCCCGCCTGCCGCCTGTCACTGTGGTTCTCCGTCCTCCTGATGGCTCTGGTAGTGCCACATCGTCCCGTTGTCCCCACGCCTTAGGGTGGGAGCAGCTACGTCCTGAGTTGGCTCTGCTCTTCCTGTCGGCTTTTCAACTCGCCCATTCCCTGTGCTTAAAGGGCCTCCAGTGTTCCCTGCTTCCGTTAGATCCGGAGCAGCACCTGGAGAGATGCACAGGTGCGTCTCAGGTCACAGGTGTTCGGTGAAATTGGTAGAAACAAGGTGACTTTCTTAAGAAATTTAAAGAACTTTATTTATATTTTTGCTACAAAGGAAAACTATTCTAACTCCACGTGGAGAGGACCAGAACTGGGAAATCGGGGCATCTTGAACTTCGATGATTTTTCTCTTGTCAGTGTTGCAGTTTGCAATGTGTGACGTCACCAGAAATGCACTCTGCTGAGGACTGTCATGTTGACATTTTCACGCTGTCAAAGATGAGACAGGACGGAAGGAGAGTGCACTGCTTCCCGCCAGAACTCACACCACTGCCGTTGAGGCCTCTGCCTGCCCGGCCCGAATCAGTTACATGTTGTCGCATAACATGAACCCATGCACTGCTGTCTACATAGCTGCCTAGAGAACTCTTTGCAGCTCTGCGTTTGAAAAGTAAATCAGCCGGGGCTGTCCTTGGTCCCAGGCTTCTCGCGGAGCTGAAGTGAGCTGCTCGGCACACTGGCACAGCAGCCTGGTGGTTTTGGCCGCGTTTCCCACAGCTGTGCGCACGCCTGTGAAAGAGGACTCAATGCAAGGTCGTGTGGACTGCTTAGAGTGTCTGCCTGTACTCTCACGGGTGTCCATGGGAGTGTAAGGGACGCAAGTGGCCATAACTGCCGTGATGGTTGCCCAATGCTTCCTACATGAATGGTGTGACTTTTATTGGGATGGGAATGCCCAAATCCCGTCGGTGACACCACGATTCTAAAGTTGCTATGGCAGTAAAAGAGGAAATTTAATTTATAAGGGTTTTGCTTACATACATATTCACACACACACACACACACACACACACACACACACACACACACACAGTAGGGCAGTATGCAATAGGAGACCAACCTGCTTTTCAACCTCAAATGATTAATTTCGTTCTGACAGTTTCTCTTAGCATACTATTTAGCCTCCAGTAAAAGTATTCATTGCTGTAATCAGGTGAACATTTTCAGGCTATGTCCACTTTCCACTTTATGGAATTTCAGCTTCAGCATTCTTTACCATATCAATTTAGTCTTCTGTATTTTTCTGATGCAATTTTTCCCTTTCTGTTTTTCTTTTCCCCTCCTCCTCTTCTCTCCCCATCTTTCTTCCCTTCTTTTTTTCTTGTTTTGCTTTTTACACTTACGTGTTGTTTGATGCATACTAAAGAATACCTGGGGCATGTATTAGATACGTGAAAATGATGATCAGGACTCTGGCAGCTTACCACTGATTTACGAAGTCACGTCACCAGCCTTGTGGGAGTTATCTGCGTGTCTCTCTCCTCCCCGTCCCCCGGCTTCACTCTCCCGCCCCACGGTTAGCAGTGGCCTGAATTTTCTGTTTATCTTTCTCTTGCTGCTTGAGTGTGTGTAGTGTGTCCGTCTGTCTGTTCCCTACAGGACTGCTCCCTACAGGACTGCATTCGGTGTGGCTTGTGTTGACCTTCATAAGAGGACGTTACTCGTCTGAGTATGCTGAGGTGTGGCTCCTTCCTCTGAATTACTTTCTGAGCTTCGTCTGACCTGCTGCGTGGAGCTCAGTGTCTGTACATTACAGCATTTCACTGAACGACGCTGCCGCCATTTGAGTATGTGCTTCCCCATTCTCCCGTCCCTGGGCTCTTGAATTGTTCCTGGTTTTTGGCCGTCACCCATTGCAGCTATGATCATCGTGTATGCTGCTTGCACTGCACGTTTAGGACACTTTCTGCTGGGTGAACACTCAAGGGTACAGTTAGGGCACTGTCAGCGTTCAGCATTTCATGACAATGACTCTGTCATGGAAGTGGCTGAGGCAGACGAGACTCCTATCAGCTGGCACACAGCTTTCCCAGAACTTCAAACCGCTGAACAGGTGTCACCTCCTGGATAGAAAAGCAGCATCTCCTTGTGACCTCACCTTACAGTTGCCTGATTACCAGTGAGGCTGAGCAGCTTTCATGGTGCCATTCACGGTTCCTCTTCCACAGAAAAGCTGTTGATGCCCCTTTGTGCCTGTATCTCTGTTGGGTTCTCTTTTTCTTATTGATTCATGGCAGCATTTTCTATATCTTGGATCCTCAGCCTTTGTCAGTCGCATGGGCTGCAGTGACCTTCTCCCAGCTTGCGGCTGGCTTCTTCGTTTTCTGACAGCACCTTTTGATGGCCAGCAGCTGTTCATTTTCATAGAGTTGCACGTCATTGAATTTGTGATTCTTGACCTGTCATTCCGTTTCTGTGCTACCACCTGTGCTAGGTACCATGGCGTTAGGTTAACTGACCATAGTGGGGTAAGTCCGCACGTCTTGCTCGTTCATGCAGATGTCCGAGTGACCGTGTCTAATTCCTAGAAAAAGCCGTCGTGTTTTGATTGGGGGCATTTGGATCTATAGGTTAATGTGGAGAGAATTCCCCTTTGTGGGATGACTCTCTTTCCTCAGGAATATGCCGTCCATATGGTTAGTTACATCATCTTGAGCGTCTCGCAAACGTTACTTGTTTTTTTTTCATAAAGAGTGTGTCCATCTTTTGTTTTCCCCAGGTCCTTGTTGTTTTTGTTGTTTTTATGGCTATTATGATGATATCTTTTTTAGGATTAGGTTTTTCTTTATGATTCGTATACAGGCATGCTATTGATTTTGTGTGCTCATCTTATTTCTAGTTCCCTTGCAAAATTCTCTTTTTAGTTTTAGTGTACTTTTTGCATGTTCTTTGATTTTTCTATGTGGACAATAATATCACCCATGAATGAGAAGTTGGTTTCTTTCTACTCTGTTGGTTATATATTTGTTTCTTTTACTTTTTGCGTGGGGCTAGCTAGGATCTCCAACACCATGTTAAGTAAAGATATAGTGATAATGAATATACGTACCTTGTTCCTTATTTTAAAGAGAAAGCTGCTAATTTTTCACCACCAAAAATTAGGCTTGCTACAGGGTTTTGGTAGAAAGGAAGTTTCTTTCTCTTCTGGTTGTCTGAGAAAATTTTAAAAGCCATTAATGGGCTTTGAATTTTATTAAATTATTTTCCTGCATTAATTGAAATTATTATGGATTCCACCCCCCATGTCTGTTAGTGTAGATAATTGCTTTTATAGATTCATTAATGTTAAATACTTTTTGCATTCTGGGTTGAACCTCGTGTTCACTAAGCATCATGTTTTAAATACCTGTTGGGCCAGGTTCACTCATTTCTTTGTTCAAGATTGTTTTCAACTATGTTTGTGAATGAAACTGGCCCCTTTTTTCCCCTTTCTTATAGTGATCCTGCCTAGTGTGGGTTTCAAGATAAACTAGCCTCTTACAATAGAACGGGTGGAGCATTCATTCTCTATTAATCTGTTCTCTGGAAGAATTTAGATTAAAATTACCTTTTCCTTGAACATTTGGTGGATTTTGCCTGTATAACCTGGTCTATGTGGGAAGACTTTAAAACTTTTTAATAGCTTTAGTAGCTATAAGATGATTTGCTTAATGTTTAGCTTGTTAGGTTAATTATATTAAGCCAGATTTTCAATTTTTTGAGATGGAAAGTCGCACAAATTATTCTCCCATGTTTTAAATCTCCGTAATTATGTTCCCCATTTTCATTCCTTGTATAGTTTATCTTTACTTCCACTCCTTTTAACTTGTTCTGTCTCAAGAGATATTTGCCTGTTTTTGTCGTATTTTGGAACAAAATTTTGACTGTGATCTAGTCTGTTGTGTCTTAGATTTATAGCTCTGTGGGCTGATATCTGTCACTTGTTTTGAAAAATTCTTGATTCTTTTTTCATATATTGCTTTCCTCATTCACTCTCTTTCACTGTGGAATTGGATTATGGGGGGTGGCACCCTGGCGACTGTGCCCCTCAGAGCTCTAATATTCTTGTTTTCTTCCTAGTTCTTTTCTCTTTTTGTGCCACAGTTTGGATATTTCTGTTGGTCTGTCTTGTAGGCCACAAACTGTGTTTTCTGCTGTGTCCAGTCTACTATTAATCTTATCCAGTGAGTTCTGATTTCAAATTTTGTGATTTTCAGTGCTAGGATGTTCATTTTATATTTTAGTATGTATTTCAATTCTGTATTTAAAATTCTCCACTGACTCATTCCTTTTGTCTCTTTCCCTCTTATTTTTAAACAAATCATAATTATTTTAAAGCTCTTGTCTGCTAACACCAATATCTTGGACATCCATTTTTCTGCTTATATTTTCTGTTTTATCCCTTCTTTTGATTTTGTCGTACACACACACACACACACACACACGTACACGTACACACATGCACACATGCACATGCATGTGTATACGCTCATACACATAAGGATAATATATGTACATGGGCTAATTACAATTTTGCATTTACCTTTACCACCTGACCTTTTATCGTAAGTGCTTATCCATGTTATTAAAATCTCTGCCAACGTTATTTTTTGAGATGGCTTGGTATCCCACTGTAACAAAGTAACCTGCATTGATTGTTTGGTATTTATGGCAACTTCGTATCTGAGGCACTGTCCTAAAGAATTCATTAAAATTGTGTGCATGCAGATGTTGAATCTGCTATTTCTGAGAACTCATCAGGTAGGGAAGACTTCGGAAGTCTTAGGTTGAGGAATTGTTAACCAGCTTCTCAGCTTCTTGATTTCAGGGACCATGTCTTATAATTTTGGACGATATGGTTATGATCATTTGAAGCAGTCATATCTTCATTCAAAGCACCATCCATCCCTCTGGTATTCATCAGGCACCCATGAGTGGGTATGTCTTACGGGTGTGTCTGACTTTGACCTGGCAGACAGGGCTCTGACTGTGTGGAGCGGGCTCACAGTGGGCGGCGTGACGGACAGGCTCAGGGACCAGCCCCGTTCTCTAGGTGATTGGTGACATCTTTTGAGCCCCTCCTCGGTCTTACTTTCCCTAGGATGACAGGACAGGGTTGCTGAGCATTGCCCACACGCTTCTGGAGAGGATAGAACTGTTCTGCATCTGTGCCATCCAGCGTGGTACCCACGAGTCACCTGTGACTGGTTGGCACTTGAAACGTGACCATTGATACTTGGGGACTGAATTTTTAATTTTATTACATTCTAATTTATTTAAATGTAAGCACGTAGCCCCCTGTGGCAAGTAGGTACAGTATTGGACAGTGCTGGTCTAGATGGATTAAATGTTCGCTTGATGGTATTTAGTGGTCTTCGGCGTCTATTCTGATTCTGACATTTGGTTTCCTTTGCTTGCTTTTGTTTTTATTTATTTATCACGAGTGCCTTGGGAGGTCCTTTGTGTATGTTTTCTCTCTCTGTGCTGTTTTCACATGGACATCACCTCCAAGTGAGAGGAATTTGCCTGAACAGGACACTGCAAATATAAAGTAGGCCAGATTAGAGAAGAATAAAGGGTTTTGTTAGGAATTAGCTTGTGTTGCAAAACCATTTAAGTAAACTGAGACAGTCTGACAGCACACCTAGATCTCCTGTTCGCTCTGCAATTTTCCTTTAACCAGGTTTTGGATTTCTGTCAAAATTAACAATTTAAATTTGTGATTCAGTTTTCTGTTACAAGCAATTGCTGTTTGTAAATGAGACAAATTCCTCCTTGAATTTATGGTACAAATACGTAATTGAGAGTTACAGATCTCTAGATCGTCTGGGTCTAGGCAAAATAAATGTGGTATCTACTGCTGGAATCGGGCAGGATATTTCTATGAATTGTAAAATAACTGCTTTGTCAAACTGGGTTAAGTTATTTGGGGAACTACAAATGGTCGCTTCGTGATTAGGTGTTTGGGTGTATTTGTGAGAATGGGGTGCCTCTCCCAGGTCACAGCGTTTTCACCCCATGGGTCTGAAGCTTTTAAGGCCGCATGACCAGAAACTGCCTCTGCATTTCGTTTGCTGAGTGTGGCTCCTTTTGGATAATAAACAACCCACCAAACTCTCAAATTCCTTGTAGAGAAAGAAAATTCTCTCCTCCTTTGATCGGGCCCACTCCAAACTTGTGTAACCGTTCTGTATAATCCTGACCAACATGCGCCACGTCGTCAGAGGGGAGAAATGACAACGCGGACATGCCCTCTGTCACACGGGGATAGGATTTGGTCTGCCGCCGGCTTATCTCTTCCCTCCAGGATTCGCCTTCCCGTTTTTCTAGGCAGAGCGTCTCTGTGTAGTTAAAATGACATCGGTGCTTCATTGGACCTGGGTTCCTGCACAAACAGCCCTGCCTCTGGTCACAGAGACTGTAATGACATGCCCGGAGCGTCTGCAGGACAGCGTGGGGCCTCCCGTGCCCAGTGGGACGGCGTGACGAGCCAGCGGCTGCTCTGTGCGCCCCTGAGCCCTGCGTGCTGCGGAGGGCGCTGGCGGGCCTTCGCTCGTGCGCTGGCTTCGGAGAGCGCGGCTTGGTGACGGAGGCAGTGTGTGGTCATGCTGGCCACTTGTGATCCTCACCCTTTTTAAGGAAACAACAGTGATCTTTTATTTCTTCGGATCGAAGGGGAAGCTTTATAAACACTTCAGGGAACACCACATCTGGCCTGCTCCTTGTCACCAGCCTTCCTGCAGCCTCGCCTTCCAGGAGCCGCCCTCAGTACTGCAGGCTTCTGTTGGCCTCTTCCATATGATCGAGGAACAATAGGGACATTTTAAAATTTATGGAAGTCGAATGAATGGCCAGTGTGAGGAAGGGCTGCCTTTATGACAAGATTAATACCTGGGCTCGAGGGACATAACATTTTAGTAAAATCAAAATTTGTATAGTTATCCTGGCCATGCTTTCAACCTCTGGCTTCCTTGTAAAAATGTCTAAATAAAATACTGGTAGCTGTCTCTGGCCATTATTTCCGTCTGCGTACGTGGCTTGACCTGGAACCCACTCAGGCTTTGAAGTCTGGGCCAGTCTCTCCCGGTTTCTGTCACATCTAAGCCTAAAGCACCACTGCTAGCTGTCTCCTTGGTCCAGATGTTTCTGGAAAAAATACAGGGACAAATATCCCCCAAAGTAGTGTTTTTCCTGCTTTAAATAAAATCAGACATCATGTATTCCTCTTCCCCTTTTAATTACTGCACTTTAACGTAGCCGTCTTGATGTTTCCATTTTATTTTTCTTTGTTTTTTGGCAGGAGGGGCCTATTGGGGCGGAAGCTGTGAGCAAGTCCTCTGAATGGTTTCTGATTTTAAATAGGAGGAGCCTCATTTCTTAGTCTAATTTATTTTTATTTATTTTTAGCTGAGCCATCCTGCCACCTGTTGATAGCTCAGCGGCTGCTCAGCTTGGGCTGGGCATCGAACTGCTGTTGCTCAGAGCTCAGCTCGCACTCTTGAGCGAGCTCCTAACCCACTGAGCCACTCGGCCGGCCCTCTTCGTCTAATTTATAATGTGATAGAAAGCTGCTGGCCAGCTGACACTAATCTTAATTTATGATCTATTTAACCTTTTTATTTCCCAGCCACAACTGATGTCCCTCCCCAGAGCTGGATCTCGGCACCAGTGTGGTTCGGAGGCAGACCTGTGGCCTCGTGGTCCCGAGTCCCAGAGGCTGTGGCGGGTTTCACTGAAAGTGCTAAGCCAGCCTGTGGGCGCTGAGGGGAGCTTGCAGGCCCCGCAGAATCGCCCGTCCTCTCAGTCCCACCTGCCAGGCCTGGGGTCAGGATAGATCCTGCGTGCCCATGGATGCCGGCGGCTCTGCTTTGTATTTTTTTTTTTTTGAACCATTTTAGACTTGTAGAATGGTCTCTCTGTTCATCACACCCTTGTTTCGCCCGATGTTACTATCTCATGTGACCTCTATGCATAGCACAGCCAGGGAACCGTGTCTGAATTTCACTCACGTCCTTTTTCTGTTCTGCCCTCCACTCCGAGACCCCCACGAGGCATTCAGTCCTCATGTCTCCTTCATCTCTAGTTTGTGACAGCCCCTCTTTCCTTGCTTTCACTTGAAGAGCACGGGTTAGTTATCTGTAGAATGCCCCTCGTTGGGGTTTCTGGTGGTGTCCCCTAATTGTACAGAGGGTCAGACTTGCAGTGGGGAGAGCACAGGGTGATGCCTTCTCAGGTCTCCCATCACGAGGTAGGTGACATCTGTGTCAGCTACTGGTGACGCTAACTTGGTCACTTGGCTGAGGAGGAGAGATCAGGTTTCCCTGGCTCTACAGTTGCTGTCTTCCCCTTTGTAATGAACACATGTCTTGGGAGCGATGGCTTGAGGCCACGCAGCATCCACAGTTCACCTGAGGCTTTCACTACCCGGGTCAGCATCTGTCGATGTTCCTGCCGACGAGCAGCTGTGTGGTGGGCACTTCCTTCCGTCACTGTCACTCACGGATGGCAACGCCTCTGTGTGGAAGAGCTGCTGTATCCTCTCCCATCCATTTGTTTATTCAGTCAGCTATTTGCATGAGTGCGGACTCATGGAGATTTATGTGATGGGTTGTAGCCCAGTATTGTCCTTACTTTGTCATTCATATAGCTCTTGGGACCCCTTGAGGTTGGCTCCTGTCTTTTTGACATGCCCATCCATCTTTCTAGCACGTTGACTTTCTGGCGCCACAGTAGAATCCAAGCTTATCTTGTATTTTCCCTGCCCCAGTCGGTCCTGGGTTCAGTCACTTCTCCAGGGAGCCTGGCTTCTTTCCCAGGCATATGCTCATTAGAAACCAAGGTCTGGGCCCCGGTGTGCTTGTGGCTGCTGAGTGGCCGTGACTTCTGGCCCCTGTCAGTGGACAGAGCTGGGTGATCTGTGGCCCTGCGCTCACCCACGCGTGCCATCACATGCAGCATGTGTCCATTTCTGTTTGTGTCACCTGTGTGCTAGTGAAAACTGAGTTGGTCCTGGTACTTCCAATCCGAGTCTAACTCAGCAGGTTTCACTCCAGCCCCTTCTGTGTTTGTAAGTCCCTTCTCGGACTGCGCGAGACCCGGCTTCTGTGATCTGCAGTACGCTCACTTACATAATGGGTCCATCTGAACGGACTGGCGAACCTGTGTCGCCGTATTGAGGACACCTGTGCAGATGGGGGCCGACAGGCAAAATATTATTTGTGAAGGAGAGTATTTCCTACTTGGCAAAGAGAGTCTGCAGAATTGTTTTAACTACTCTTGTAAGCATGGTTAGGAACTCAGGGTGACACTGGAACTGAAACAGAAAATGCAATAATGGTGTTTCCAAATAGATAGGCTGGCTAATTAGCTTATTTCTCAAATATCCAAATGTTGCATGTTGAGAAGAAATAAAACAGCGAGGGTCCTCTAACATTATTTTATGTGACGAGTAATAATTTCCTTTCATAGCATTCTTTACTAATTTAGTGTTCTTTTTTTCTTTTTTATTAACCCATTTTATTTTATTCTACTCCCCATTTTTGGTTGAATTGGTACTTTTTACCTACTATGATTCCTTCTCTTTGTTGTAAACAGAGATACTGAAAACCTGTTAGGTGAACGTGAAAGCTTTAAAAGGTCTGGTTGTGCTTTATCAGGAGTCACACTATTTGTACTTAGAGGTGAGACAGTGGACAGTTTTCAAGTATTGTGTATCTTTGTGGATTCGTGGTAGGCTGGATCTCACACCTGACTCATTTCATGTTTTACTGGAGTGGGGTTTGCCAATAGCAAAGGACTGTAAAACTTAGCTGTCAGAAATACAAACGGGTCATTGTCAGTTTTCTTCGAATGAAGCCGGAAAATTGGTGGGCATCCTTATTCGCTGTCTGCCTCTTGTTCTGGGCTGGGTGGGCGCATGTGCACACCTGTGCGTGGTTTACCACGCTCCTGCTGTGGCAGTCAGACTCGTGTGCAGTGTGCTGGGGGGCCACACGGAGGCCCCCGCCCTGGGGACCCACCCAGGCCCCCTGTGGAGGTTTGGTGGCACTTGTTACTGCGGAGTAGCCAAGCCTCTGCCGACTCATGCAGTGTGGAAAGAGTTGGGCAGAAGTCTAGGCTTTCAAGGATGTTGGATTTGACCTTGAGTACCCACCTGCCACTTATGTGCTCTTGGGCTGGTTACTTAACCTCTCAATCTGTTTTCTCATCCAGAAGTCATTTGCTCTACCTCAGGTTTGCTGGGAGGAGTAATGCGATAATATATGTAAAGCACCTGGCCCCCTGCCAGGCTCAGGCTGTGGATCAATTCTGTTCCTACCCAACTAGACCTTTCCACTGTCTGTAGGCGTGCGCTCACCTGCATGGAGGGACCGAAGCATTCTGTCTCTCGGGTATTTGCTTTCTGACAAAAAGGGAAATGTGTGATCACATGGTTATTTTATTTTGCCTTCTAAGAAGCGTTCAACCAGGTATGAATAATGTGTGCCAGAGGTGTGGCATGGCCGTCGTCTCTCCCTAAAGAAAGCTGCGACTGAAGTCCAGGGCGCTTCTGCTGTGTGATGGGGACCCTGCCAGCGGCTTCCGAATGGCCTGCGTAACCAGCGCTCGCTGCCACCTGCCATTAACTTAGAGAAAACCAACATGGGAACTCAAACATTTCTCCCTTTCTTCTTGTCTTTCAAATCAAATGACATTCTTTGTTTTTTTAAGCATGAAACTTTTGGAGAAAACGAGGCCCAGAGAACAGAGGTCGACACAGTGACACTGAGTACAGTGTGTTACCCTCACAGACTGACCGAGATGGTGGGTTTTAAAAGCGGCCGTACCCAAGCAGGACATAAAAATGCATGGAGACTAGAAATGCACTTCTCCTGTTTATGGCTCTGCTCCATATTTCATTTATATTTAAAACTGAATTGACGAATATGAATATAGATAGTTAGAGTTACTGTAAAGCCGTATTTGTTTATGTGCGTGGCCCATAGCTTACAGTTTAAGGGAGAGCAGTTAATGCTTTTGCCCACACTGCTTGGAATTTCTCCCTTTTTTTTTTTTTTTTCTATTATTCTCCAGCTTCTGTTCTTCAGGTGTGTAGCTATTTTAGTGTTATGAAGGATGATGGATGGTGCCGGAAAGTTTCTTTGGAAGCGCTTCTGATATTGTGGTATGCACTTGGGGTCAGCTGCACTTGACTGATGCTTGATTTATCCCGCGTTCCTGCCACTTCCTGAGATAAAGCGGTGCTTTTATCAAAAATGCCAGCATCTGTGATTTAGAATTTATAAACCTCCGTTTTCAAATAATTGTTCTGATTACTTTCTGCCTTGGCAATAAAATGATAAACGTAATTGCAACACAAATGTGAGATAGCACCAAAATACAATAAAATTAACCCGAATTAGCTTGACTTGTCGATGAGAAGTATTTATGAAATGTAGTGTTGCAATAAGGGAGGGAGATATTATAGCTGCAAGGTGAGTTATTGCCTTAATGTAATACTCCTTGAAATTTCAAAAAGAGACTGTTTCTGTTGAGGGTGATTGTGCTTTGAAATTAAGTTGGAGTGATTCTTATAATTGGCAGCCATAATGCGTTTTGAAGGTAATATCTTTCATCGTGTTATGCCTAGTTGCATTACCTTTTATTTAGCGGTTTCTGGCTTCAGCATTTTGAACGCTCTGGTGGAAGCCGGCTTGGAATTCTGGGGCATCCAGGGCCTGAAATGCTTCCTTATCTTTTCAGCGTTGAGCCTTGTCTGAATGTTACAGGCTTTTAAAAAATATTTGATTAAATCATTAGCCATCAAAGGTTAAGTATTATAGTTAATTTTTTAAAAAATGTTTGAGGAAGACTCTTATCAATACGTTTTGTTTCCTAATCTTTGTTTTGTACCAGGAATTTCTTATTGTCGCCTAATGGTTTTCATCAGTGTCAAACCCAGCCCCCACTTTTACATACACATAATTTATAACCTTCCCTTCACAATCCTGAAATGAAACTCATGGATAATATCTACCTGCATGTACTGTTTAAAAAACAAAAACAAAAACCCCTCAAAGTTAGATTTAAATAAAAGGGCAGTTACTTATGATATTCAGAACAGAAGTGCTGGGCTGCCCAGGACCACGCCAAACACAGGGTGGAATCAGCAGGTGTGTGCACCTGGACTATGCGAGCTACAAACAGAGACGCAGACCATTCTGTTAAACGGCGATCAGCACTCACATTAGTGCCACGATTTGTCCGAAACGGTGCAAGCTTTGTCTGAAATTCCCGAGCCATGGGTCCCTCGTCCCCTTGAGTGGCAGTGGAGCTGCATCTCTGGAAAAGCCTGTGTTTATTGAAACTGCAGAATACCCTGCATGCTCACGGTGTAAGGGAGTTATGCTTTAGGTTCAGATTAATTTTAGGACATGTTGCCAGACATTTGGAAGCGTCACAGGAGGCGGGATGACTCTTGTTCAGGACGGTCCCCCATATTAGGACCATTGTGCGTTCCTGACTCCTGCCCTGTGCGTGGTAATGGCTCCTGCAGTCACAGTGGCGGGAAGGCCCGGCATCGCCAGTCCCCCTGCTGAAGACAACTGGAAGGACCCTAATTCCGGGGTACCAGACCCAGCCAGGCCGGGGTCAGCTCAGGAGCCTCCCAAGCACCCTCCTGGCGAGGGACCGAGGGGGCCGTCTCCTGGCCAGGGCAGGTGAGAGCACAGCAGCCTGCATGCCCGTCGGTCCCTGAGCGCCGTGCGGCCGTCGCTGTGGCCCAGCAGGAGTCCTCACGGCTGTCGTTGACGCCCAAGCCTCCAGTCCTCACCCTGCCTGAGGCCTGGACCGGTCGGCACGGCCTCTGCCCTTCACCTGCCTGTCACCTGTTCGTGTCCAGCCGTCCGCTTTCTGTGTGGAAATCCACGCTCCATGTTCTTTCTCTGCGTCTCTGCGCACTCCAGCTCTCTGCTTACAAACTCCCTCTCAGTCGGCCCCTTTGAACTCCTACATATCCTTCAGAACTCCTCCCTCCACGAAGATTTCCTTGGCCCTTGAACTGGTTTCTTGTTTTTCAGGGGGTCTTTTCTGAACACATTTCTTTGGGCCGTTTTTCAGATGACCTGACTAGTTAGCAGGGTGGGCCCAGAAGCCAGACTGAATCTGAATCTTGGCAGCTCTGTGGTCCTTGACCGTGTTACAGAAGATCCCGATACACCTCAGTTTCCCTGTCTCTAAAATGGGGTTTTAATACTGCAGTGCTTGCAGGGTAGCAGTGGAGCACTAGGCAGTGTGGGTCTGGGAGGCCCAGGGGAGACCGTGCATGGCCAGCACTGAAGTGGCCTGGTGCCACCGCCCGCCCCGGGCTCTGCACGGAGCCTGGGAGCCTGGTCCCGAGGGAGGCGTGCTGGCTCCTTTGTGGTGCCGCTGTGCAGCCCCCTCTCTGACGGCGCAGGGCGGGGATAGCAGGTGAGCGGATGCCCTGGAGGCCGGTGGGCCTGTCGGAGTCAGGCCAGAGGGACAGAGCCCATGCCAAGGCCCGGCTTGAGAATGGCCCTCCTGGATGACACGGGGCTCTTAGGCAGGACCTGATGGGACACGGCTGACGGGGACATGGCCCTCCAGGCACACGCCGCCCGGTGATGGCGGGTCCAGCACGTGGCCCGGCATGGAAAGCCGAGATGTGTATTTATGACCCGAGCCGTGGGCAGCTCCCTCCGAGGCCCCGCTGAGTGGGCCAAAGTGACGGATGGTTTCTGGGCTCCTTTTTATCGTCCGGGCTCATATGCTGCCTCTCCTGCGTTGTGTTGCTGGTGTTTGATTGCATCAGTTCCCGGTGAGACGCGGAAGCCTTTCAGCCCCCAAAGTAAATGTGGGTCTACGTCCCGCACATCTTATCTTTAAGTGTCAGTGGCCAGGAAACAGCCCACAGCTTTTGTTTATTCCATTGCAGGTTTGGGGTTTGAATCGGAGGCAAAGGGGCGCATGCAGTCCATGCAGGGAGGTGGCCTCTGAAATGTTCGGTTCTGGGCAGTCTGCTCTCTCCTTGTCCCACCGAGTTGGTTTCTTTCCTGGGAGAGGACCCGACTTTCCAGGAACCCCTAGGAGCCCGGGTCTGTCCCTGGCCCATCGCTCACAGCCGTGTCTCATGGACTGATTGACAAAGGGGGTGGGCTTAGCGTGTACCCTGAAAACGTCTTCCAAGGGACCCTAAGGGCCTGACCGCCCTCAGCCCACCTCCCCTTTGAGGAGTGCCTCGTGGGGACAAGCAGTGTCGCGTGTGGTGGGGTTTAGGGAGCGTCCTGCCCGTCTCTCTGCAGGGGGCAGACGAAAGGACAGAGGTGGTGAGGGCCGCAGAGCTTGAAGGGACATGAGTGAGTGGCACGTGGTCGCCACGTAAATTGCGGTGTTCGTCAGGAGGTGAGGAAGGCCGGGGTTTATGCCCTGGAAGCCGAGCGTGTCTCAGCCAGCAAGTGCTGACCTCTCCGGCATGGAGCAGATTTAGTTAATTTGCAAAAATTAAATATCCATATCAGGCCAGATGGCTCACCTGACGGAAAGAAGCCAAGGTAATGTTTTGTGTTGTGAAGAAGGGTTGCGGATATCGCTGAGGGCTTGTTTCAAAGAACTAACCAGTATGATGAAATGTGGTGAAATCAAACTGTTTGGCCCGTTATTTCAAGAAAGCAGCCCTGACAGGCTTTGATTTGTGGCGGCGGCTGTGTGAATTCCGAGGGAAGCCAGGCGTCCCTACCCGTCATTCGGCTCGACAAGGGCTCTGTGTACTTTTTCCTCTTGGGTTGAAATTTTTGTGTTTCCTATATGAGATGTTTATTATTGCTGCCCAGAAGTGTCTGGAATATATTGCTGTAAGCTGAGGGATAAAGTTTACTCTTGTGATGGTTTAATTTTGATTGTACTCCCGTAGTGTGCTGGCGTCTCTTCTGATGAGCCACATGGTGGCCCGTCCTCACGGGACCACGTTCAAAATTGCATCCCGCGTACGTGTCACATCCCAGGGACGACGCACCTGCGAGGCTCATCCTCATTCTTGACGGCTTGGTCTCTGTGTGCCTGGCCCGTTACTGTGTCTTTTACTCTCACGTTATTTCTGTGGAAAGACTTGTGTTCCTATGTAGGAAATATTTTACAGTAATGGTAGTTAATTATTTTAGTTCCAGGTTGTTTAAAATGGGTAGAATGACTATATCTTCCGCTACAATTCTACCGTAGAATGGTTCAGAGAGCCTGTGATTGCCATGTTATGTTTTCCAATTTATCCAGAGGTGACTTTAGGAAAGTAATTCTACTCTGCCAATTTATTTCTCTGACTATTATCTGTGTAGCTTTTCCTTGGTTATAAATGATTCTGGGATATAAAGTTGCTTGGCTCGTTGAAATCTATACATATGATATTTAATTTTTTAATCTAAATTTTAAGTCTTAGAAAGCAGCCCCTGTCTACCAGCTTTTGCTAAAAGCACGGCCCTGAATTGCTCTGGAGCCAGCAGTGAGAGGGAGAAAAGCAGAGTCCGGGTGTACCCCAGACTGACGACCTTTCCCGGGTGATGGGCAGGCCCTGGGCTCGGCGTTGGAAGGGGAGTTAGCGGCCCTCAGGCCCTGCTTCAGTGTGCGTGCCGGGGCAGAGGGCCGACGGGGTGGCACGTCCCCCGCGGTCTGTAGCACTCCACGTCCTGAGTGTGAGAAGCGTGTTGGATTTGCTGATTTTTATAACTGTGGAGAAGGGAGAACCCTTTTCCCCGTTGGTGGGGATGTAAAGGCGGGCAGCTGCTGCAGAGAATGGTATGGAGGTTCTTGCAAAAGCTAAAGATGGAATTCCCGTGTGATCCAGCAATTCTACTCCTAGGCATACACCCCAAAGAATTGAACTGATATTTGTACACCAAAGGACCGATCCTTACAAAGGAGAAATAGAATGCAAGTACGTTGTAAAACAAGGGAAGGTGACCGTCCAGTGTTTTATCAGGATGCTTGTCCATACTTCATGAGGAAGTTTGTGTGTTTTCTGACTTCTGGATAGAAGCGTCCAGACTCCATCTGACTGGCCTTTGTGCCCTCGTTACAGTCAGTGTGTTCTAAATCCCCATTGATAGTCCTGTAAACGTGGAGAAAAGGACCGTATGTTAAAAAAAAAACAAAAAAACATTTTCTAAAGACATTTATGTTAGTTTGCTCACTAACCTGTTAGGCTCTTGGATTTCACAGGAGTTCAGTATCAAAGCTTTTTCGTTCTGTGACAGTACGGATGTTTCTTCTAACTCAAGCCACCTTTGAAATGAACACCATAGATCTGTGAGGTTTTCATCTGTGAACGTTGGTTGAAGAATTCATTCTGCTGTAATTTAGATAAAATGTGCCAGCTAAATTTTGTAGTAACATTCTCCAAGTTTTACATTTTTGTTAGTTTTTGAAATATACTATAGAGGTTTTCCTCATGGAAGTGGGGACATATGAGGGGAAGATGATTACATCAATCAGTTATTTGAACGAAGATTGGGTATCGCTTACGTATGAGTTTGTAATAATCCCTATTTCCAAGGAAAAATATTTGCACAACACTTAGTCATTGTGTCATTTGTAGATAAATTGGTTATGAGTTGGTCTTCGTGTTTATTGAAACATAGATTCTGAGTATAAATGTGGATTTTATGTGTATCTTCTCCATATATATAACAAGTGTCTCAAATCAAATAACTTGAGCAAAAATGATTTTTCTATATTAAACATTCAATTTTCATTTAAACACTTACGTTCCTCCTGGTCTAATCTGATACCTATTCCCCCTTTTGCGCACAGTCAGCAGGTCCCGGGCCCAGAGCTGGCCTCGCCCTTAGCTACCTGCCTGATGCTCTGACTGATGAGTTTCTTGCGCCCCTCAATTCCTCGGGTGCCGCTGACTCTGTCCCCAGCAGACTGACTGCCCCTCTCTGCTGCTAGGCTCCTGCAGTGGCCGAGGGACAAGGAGCTGGGGCAGCTTAGCCCCAGAGGAATAAAGGGGATTCGGAGCGCCCGGCAGCGTGCCCACCTGCAGGCGTGACGGGCCTGCCGTCTCTTCTGAGAGGACGCGTGTGCAGGACAGATGTGTGGCCGGACTGCTTCCTCAACCACCCACTGAAGCCCAGGGCAGGAGCGGGGGAGGGGTCCCCAGGCCGAGACATGCGTGTGGAGTGGAAAGGACCGCGGGCCTGAGTCCGCATTCGTGAGCACACGCATGCGTGTTGTTCGGCCTGAGTCAGTTCCGGGAGCTGAGGCTGTAGGCCGAGCCCCGCTGGGCAAGCCCCGCAGGTGGGGACCAGTCCTGGCACTTCACGGCCCCAGCTCGGGGCGAGCCTTTAGGTTGTCTCAGTCGAGGGGAAGCTGGTCCTTTGGTATGGAGCGCAGTCCCCGCGGTGGGAGGCGGGCAGGACCGAGTCTGGGCGGATTCTCAGGCTCAGTGTGGCGTGTCCTCGAGTGTGGTCCGCACTAAGTCAGTTTGAGACCTTGGCATCTTGACCCATTGTGTTAGCGTTTTAACATCAGAGGGTAGAGAATACCGCATAAGAGCGGGTCTGTAGAGGGTCAAAGCAGGTGCTCCTTGCTGGACAGTTCTCGATTGGCAGAGTAACCGCTAAGCATCAGAGACAGTCTTCCAGATCCGCTTTCGGATGTCTGCTTATTCCTAAGAAACCCATGGTAAGTGAGAAGAGCAAAGTCAGTGGTCCCTGAAGGCTCGGTGCCCTGCCCTGCCCCCCACCATCCCCTCCCATCTCCTTCCCTCCTCTCCCCTCCCCTGCCCCCCCTCCCCTGCCCTCCACTTCCTCTCCCCTGTCCTCCCCTCCCCACCCTCCAGGAGAGATCATCCTTAGGGGCAGAATCTTCTCCTAACAGCCTGACTCCACGTTGGGTCCCAGCTTAAATGACCAGTTTTACTTACGGCGGTGACTTCAGTGTTGATTGGTCCTCCCTCCCCAGCCCAATGCTGTTTGCACAGCTGCGTCCAGTGGCCCAGGCGCTTTGCTATCCATCTGACGGGTGAGCATCTCGTCAGGGCTGACCCAGCTTTGCGTCAAAGGAGCGTGTTGCTGCGCACGTTTCCAGTGCAGCTCCACGATGGGGCCTCTTGCAGAGGCGTGGCTGAGCGCACCTGGCGGTTAGTAGGGCCGTAGATATAGGGACGTCCCCCCGGGGCCCTCACTGTGGGGTGGCATGCGCGGACAGGCAGGCCTGCCTCCTTTTTTACCGGGGTGGCACCTCCGGAAATTGGGTGACCTAACAGAGTCCAGTGATGAGCGGCTGAGTCCCGACGGACCGGGCGGGTCACTGTAGAAGCAGGAATGAAATCACGTTAGCAAATTGCTCTCCTTTCCAGACGTGGTCAAGAATTCCTCTTAAATGGAAATCTATTTCAAACTTTCATCAGATTAGTTTTAATAAAATGTTTGAGTCAGTACAAAGCAGCTTGGGAAAACCACCACCGTTACGTCTTAGGCATTCAGGTCTTGTATTTCTTGCTTATAATGAGAGTGAGAAGAGACTTTCTAGGCATTTACTCATTTTCCCTCCTTTTGGAAACTCAGCCGTATCTTTACTACTATTCTGATGGGTCACCGATGTTTGGTACACACATAGCAGAAAGGGAAGTGAACCATCAGTGCCTGTGGAGGCCTTCAAGGATTCACAAAGCACCACAATGTAAACACCAGCTATTGTAGAATATTGGGGTTGAAACCCAGACAGGTGAACCCCGAGTGGGATTGGCAGTGGGACATCAGTGAAAGCAAACCCTGTCTGTTCACTGGTCAGCTTGGTGGGTACCCTCCCCTGCGACCCAGCCTCCGGAGAGCCTAGCTCTCACGCCGTCCTGTGTGAGCGCGTCTGTGCTCGGCGGTAATGGGCAGCTCCACCCAGGACCCTGGAGACGATCTCGTGCCTGCAGCCTTCCCTGCCCTCTGGACAGCAAGGGGCAGTTTCTGAGTGGACTCCAGCGTGTTCCGTGTCGTGGCTGCTGCTTTGGCAGGTGGGCCTGGGCTCCCTCTGCTTATTTCCAACAGTGGGGGGATGGGGTGTTGTTAGAAGGAGGTGTATCTGGGGCCCTGGAAAGCCAGACTCCTGGGCTCAGAAAGCGCCCCAGGTGCGTGTCATGAATTTGCTCAGCTGTTGGCTCCGTCCACCTCCCAGCAAGGTGTCTCTGCCTTGCCTTCCAGCTGACACCTGGGCTACTCGGCAGCGTCCTCTGTCCTCTGCCTTTTGGCTGCTAAGCAAGTGCCTGATCACCATGTTGTTTAAAATTCACCTAAGGGAGACGGAGTAGCAGACGCTGGCACGCACACACATGGGCCTGAGGTCTGGCTGCCCGCAGGCGGTGGGCGCGCACTGATTTTCTGAGGAGGCCGTGGGTACCGCGTCCTGCCACAGGATTGGGGCAGCCCAGGATGGGTGCTCAGGGCGTTCTCGTGCACTGTCAGCCGTCCGCATGGTGCCCCCGTGGCAGAAGAGGAAACGGGCCACGAGGCCCCTGTAGGCTCAAGGTCACCTGAGTGCCCGCCCCACTTTTCTCTCCAGGCCCCGATGCTCCGTTCCCCTGTGGCCCCAGGGGAAGCGTGTCCCCAAATCTATGGAGGGCACCACCGCCCAGGGCTGTTGCCGTGTGGGCACCTCTTTTGGGTTTCCCATGGAAGTTTCCCAATAAGATGGCTGTTTCTTTGTCACCTGCCATGAGGAGGCCCTGTTCAGAGGAAGCTGTCGCAGATGGCATGTGACCCTGGCACGCCCCCACCTGCCTGATTCGGAGGCACCAGCACCTCTGGGCTTCAGCCCTGAGCCTCCCACTGCGGGGAGTACCCTGTCCATCCTCACGGCCCAGGCAGGTGTCCTGGGCCCATCGCTGCAGTCACAGCGTATGAGACACGTCCCCCCCGGACGAATGTCAGCACCGGCTCCACTTTCCGGTTACAGTGAAACCAATCAAACCTGCTCTGGGAGCTGTACCGTCTTCGGTTGGCAGCATTTCACTGTTTACCTGCTAATGGATGAAATGTGTGAAAATATTTGATACATTTTCGAGGATCAAACACACATGGAAAAAAGGTCCAAATGCTCTCTGTGTTTCCCGGTTTGTATTGTGTTAGGTTCCGAGCTTTGTTGAGAAGCATTTCTTGACATGCGGCCTGTTCGACGGGATCCTGCCTCCGTGCTTCTTGTCTTGTCGCCGGCTGTCCAGAGTCCCCGCCTCCAGCCCTGCTGACCAGCAGGTCACTGAAAGATTCGAGGAACCTGGGTGATGATGTCATTTTTCCCTGAGCCCTGGACTACTGTGAATTATGTCTTAACTGTTGTAATTAAGACTTTCAGACCACTAAGCTGTCTTTGAGGGGAAGAACCTGTCCCCTTCTGCAGAGAAATAATTAATTCTTGGAGTATATGGTTTTTTTGAAGAATTTACTGTAAGATAAAAGACTGGTATTTTATTCTTGCATTTATTAGTATTTAATCAAATGGAAAGTGCACTTTCGGTCTGGAAATCTTGGCTTTGGCTGCAGGATGAGATTGAATTATTGTTTAAAGAGTAAAAGGTATAGAATTATATGTTCAAGTTATCAAGCCACTGATAGGTTCTGGGCAGAATGTAACTAATTTGGAACATAAAATTTCCTGCCTTGCATTAATCGGTCAGAAGCAGCGCACATTTCAGTGGCAGCTTGGCCTTGTTGTGGGGATGGCGTCTGTCCCTGTACGAGCCTCGTGCCACCAAGGCCCCGCGCGTTGTCGGCCGCCGGAGCGTGTCCGGAACATAAGGCTTCTCCATCCCAGACCGCCCGTCATAAATCACACTGCGCTTCTCAGCTGAGCATCCTTCGTGGTGAAATCTGGGAAGCTTATTCTTTATTCAGGGTAAGGGGGACCTGATTCTGCAGCCCTCAGCGGTGCCCAGGCTCAGCGCTGGGCAGACGGGGCAGGTGGCTCCAAGCCAGCGTTTCAGGAATGACAGAGGTGTTTGTACCCACATCGCGGCTGAGGCCGTGGCATCAAGGGCAGGCGGGGTGGGGGGAGTGGGGTGCACTGGGATTCCTTCCTCGGTGGGTGGGGACAAGAATCAGATAGCGCAGAACTGGAGACACCTAATAACTGTTGCCCTTAGGCCAGAAATGGGCCGGATGGTAAGTTTCTGGCTTTGTGGGCTATAGGGTCTGGTCACGACTCACCAAAAGCCACCACAGACCATCCAGATCGAGCCTCACTGTGTCCCAGTGAGACTACACTATGGACTCCGAAATTTGAATTTCATGTCATTTTCATGTGTCATGAAGTATTTTTCTTTTGACTTTTTTCAACCAATTAAAAAATGTAAAAATCATTCTGAGCCCATGGGCTGTATACTAAGACCCCCACGCTGAGCCGGACTTGCCCTGCACCTGCCAACCCCATGATGATGCCAGGCGCCCGGATGTCCCTGCTCCTCGCCCTTGGACCCTCTTACATGGAGCACCTTCCTGCCTTTGCAGAGTGCACCAGGGAAGCTCTGGTGAAGGGCGCGGGGGACATCGGGGGAGGGCGTAGGACAGGTGTACTGGGCCGTGGGCACTGGCAGCCGCCTCGCTTCCTGGGGCTGTGGGACCTTTCTGTAGCTTTCTTGGAAGCTCGTCAGTTTGATCGGCATTCCAGGTGTGGGCACGCGCTTCCTGGCTGCTCGCTGGAGCCGAGTACGTCGTGGGTCCGGTGAAGCCATGCTGAGCTCAGGACTCACCGCTGTGTGGATCACGCCCGCACACAGCATTGCGGTGAATTCCCACGTTCGCTATTCTGTCGTTGACACAAAAAGCGCCCATTTGTAACACAAATTCTATCTGTGCGCAGGTGGAAAACTGAGTTTTTTCTATGACCTGGTTGCCAGCAGGTGAATGACACTTAGATACTGTGGCTTCCTGCTGGGGGCGGTTTAGAGTCACAGGTGCCGGCAGGGAGGGGAGCCGGAGGGTTTGCCCTGACCGCCAGCGTTGCCGGTCCAGGAAGCCTGCCGTCCCTCGGAGCTCCTGGGTCCCCGGGGGGACCCTGTCCTGTCGCTCTGGCAGAGTCTGTGCGCTGGTGCTGCGCCCAAGTCAGAGGTCTCCCCCACCTCCCCACGGGTGCTGACGTATCCCTTCCCTGAGAGGTCCGTTAGCTGGGCCCCACCGTGAAGGCCTGAAGGGACAAGGTCACTTTCTGCCGTGACATATTTAAGCTGAAGCTTGAAGTTTGAAGAACTGACACTTCATCTTGAGCACCAGCCTGCCACCCTCTTCACTCCTTCATGACAAACTGTCACTGCCCAGCCCAGGACTTGTTTGGTGCCTGAAGTGCTGGAACGCTGCTAGGGTGTGAGCAGCATGCTGTTGGCGGCGTGGGGCCCGGAAAACAGGCCTGGCGGTCAGACCCCGTGGCCAGGGGTTGGTGGCTTTCATCACTGATGTTTGCGTCTGCAGTTCTGGCCGGGGTAACTGAAATGGGGGGGATGTGGTACTTTTCTGTCTCCACAGTAAGTTACGAGCGAATTTTTCCTGGTCCTAGGGGATTTTCAGGCTGCCCTGACAGGATGTGAGGGCGTGAGCTCTGGGGTGTCTTGGGCTTAGGAGTCAGCTCGTTGACCCCCTGCTGAAGGCAGGTCTGAAAACTGGCATGGGGGGCGGCCAGGCTCTTGCTGTGGAGGGTACAGCACCCCAGTTCACACAAGACTCAGGGTTCCCATCACCGTGCAATCGGCTTCACCTTGCGCAGTTTTTGGGGACATTAAGCGTCTTCTAATTTGTTGCAATTATGAAGAAGCCTGAGGAGCTCCATTTCAGACTCAGTTTTGTCGCCTTTAAAACACAGGGGAGGAGGGTGCGTTGCTGTTTGAAGCCATGGATTCCAAAGCGTTTCTTACTCCGCTGCTCTAAATCCCTCGGTGCCCACCCCGCCCCACCCCTCCGCTCCCCTACCCCAAGCCCTGGCCACCACTGACCTTTTACTGTCCCCATAGTTGTGCCTTTTCCAGAATGTCATGTAGTTGGAATCTACAGTGTTCAGACATTTGGATGGGCTTCTGTCCCTTAGTCACATGCATTTAAGGTTCCTCCGTGTCTTCATGGCCTGACAGCTTCTTTTTAGTGCTGAACAATATCCCACTGTCTGGGTGGACACAGTGTGTTTATGCATCACCTGCTGAAGGGCCTTCGGTCGCTTCTAGGTTTGGGGCGTTATCAGTGAAGCTGCTGGAAACACTGTGTGCAGGTTGGTGTGTGGACCGGGAGTGACATTTTGCACAACCTCTGGGTCCAGTCAAAGTTTGGTGGAGCAGACGGCAGTGCCAGCGTTTGTCTGGCAGCCCCTTCAGTGTACTCGAATGCTTTCTGGTGGGTAGAGCATAATAAACTGAGCCCTGCTGTTGAGCGTCTCTTGTTGCAAGTGACCTAGCAAATTCGACCTGGGACCCCCAGCCCAGCAGACCCCCGTGAGTGGGTGTCAGCCGCTGACCTGCCTGCTCCCCAGCGTTTTCCTTCTCGACTTTTGTACTTGTTGGGGTCACGTCCTCCTGCACCCTCCCATAGCCAGATTTATCCTCAGGCGGTAGTATGAAGTATTTGCTCTCTGCCAGGGTTTGCCCCACCTGATCGTTAGGTGAGCTGGTCCTGATACTGAGAACGGCAGGCGCTGCCCAGGGCTGCTGCTTATCCTTTGTTCAGCAGGGAGGTTGCAAAGCGAGTGTTCATTTCACAGCGGCTTGCCGTGAGGCTTCCAGACACAGCTGCTCCCTTTCCCGGGTGGGCCCCCCTGCACCCACTGAGCTCCCCCTTCACACACAGCTGCTGGGAACCACCAAGGCCACCACGGGACACCCGGGAAGGCCTGGAGCTCGGTCTGCAAGCCGTCAGCCTGCTGACTTGGTGCGGATAAGAAAGCAGGCGTCTGGGCGCCTTGCTGTAAACCGCTTCTAAGAAGGCAGGCGATGTCTTCCTCCCAGGCTCTCGAGGCCTTTCCACACAGGGTGCCGGTCCAGAAAATGGTTGATGGGAAAAGGACAGAGCTGCCGTGATGGCCCTGGAGGGTCACTTTTGGATGGGTGCAGCCAGCCTGGAGAGCGACAAGGGGAGGAGAAAGAAGGCAGTTCTGTCTCCGGTTTCTTGTTTTTCATACAGTGGGAACCCAGCCTCTGGCGCCAACTGCTTAATTCGGAACATTAAACGCCATTCATGTTTAAAAGGAGATGAAACGAAATCCATTTCATTTTTTCAGAGGTCTCCAAATAGGCATGAAAAAAAAATCAAATTTTTTCTGCCACCAATTAATGTCAGCCATTCTTGTGGCTTTAGGTGGATGCCACACGCCATGCCGGTTGGCTTTGTGTCGCTGCCAGGCTGCGGATGGCAGGGTCCGTGCCTCGTGAGAGTGGGCAGGGAGTGGGAAGCCGGCTCTGTGTCACTGGCTGTCCCAAGCACAGCCTGTGGTGTCCCCGTGAAAGCCAGTTAAGCAGCCGGGACTGCGGGCCCAGGTCTGCCGGCGGCGGTGGGACCGGAAAGAACCGCAGGCTTCACACGGTGCGAGAGGCCCACGTTCGGCGACGGGGTCGGGGAAGCCTGCGCGGGGCCCTCTAGTCTGACCTCCAGCCCCTCCGTGGTGGGGTTTCCAGGACAGGGCGAATTTCGAGCTGGCACTGTTCTCCCCTCCCTGTCCCCTGACGCGACCCCACGGGCCTCGGCTGCAGCCTGCTCCCTGAGACTGCGATGGGCTGCTTCCTGAGGCTCCCGTGTCGGGCAGCCCCCATTTTAGGCAACTGGAGACCGGTGCTTAGGAGTAATAGATGGATTAAAACTTGTCCTCCCCTTTTTCTGGCCTGGAAAGCAGCATAGCAGCAGTGAGCTGGAGCGGGCGGTTACTAGTGGGAGAGCCTTGCAGCGTAGCCCTGGCCCCTCGTGGGCGAGCCCAGGGAAACAGCACGCCCCGCCTCTGCCCGGAAGGGGGACGTTCTCGGGCGCCTTGGTGTCACCATCGCCCTCCCGCTCCCCTCCCCCCACCTGTCCTCAGCACCCAGCCTGTGCCCCGGCCGCCTCCTTAGGTTCCCCAAACACCCTGTGCTGCCCCTGCTACCAGAGTGTTGGCACTGCAGACCTGCCCCCCAGAAAATGCCGACTCCTCCAGGAAGCCTTCCTGGACTCCTCAGGCCATGGCGACGCCCAGCTGCGGGCTCTCGTTAATCCTGGCGCGCTCACTCACAGTGAGTGAACAGCTCGGGTGCTGAGCTCCTGGACTCACGAGTGCCCACTGAGCGCCTGCCGTGTTCCGGACGCCCTTCTGAGTGCGGCAGTGGACGGCTGAGGGGCACTCCAGGCTGAGAGCAAAGGACCGCCTCAGGACGCCGCTTGAAACAAACAGGGCTCCCTTGTCCTCACGCAAGTGGACGGCACAGTAGACAGCGCTGGGCGGCAGAGGCTCAGCGTCAGGGCCGGGAGCGCCCCCGTGTCCTGGCCTTGCCCTCGTGTTCACCAGATGGTTGACACAGCCCCAGGCATTGCGTCTGCCGTGTCCTGTCAAGGGGGGAACAAAGGGGAAGAGACCGTGCCTGCTACATAGGATTTCTTTTTTTTCTTTTTATAAAGGCAGGAACTTTCTGCACAATGTTGACTCCTTGGCCAGAGTTGTCACGTACCATTTGCTACCTGAGTTGAAGCTCACAGCCTAGGGAAGGTAGCACGCAGCAAATACACACAGTGCATCTAATGTAATTTCCTGTGGCACAAATGTAATCAAGGGGTGCAGGAGGCGACTGCTGTAGGAAGGTCTCTGAGACGGGGATGTGTGAGCAGGGTTGTGAGTGAAGTGACAGAGGCCACTGTGCCGGGATGGGAGGGACCGAGTTTTGGGGAGAGTGCGGGCAGCTGCAAGGCCCGAGGCAGGGGTGACCTCCTGTGTTTAAGGAGCAGCAAAGCGGAGGGGCCGGGCTCCCACCCAGAGACGAGGTCAGGCAGGAGGGGGCCCTGCTGTGCTTCGGGGCTGTGTAGGTCCCATGCGGAGGGGCTTGTGACGAGAAAGGGGGATGGGACCTGATTTGCTTTCATGCGTCTTCATTTTATTCAACATTTTCGAACAGAAAAGTTTTCTTACCTTAGAATTTTTATTTAACTCAGAAAAGTATTAACCATCCTTTGTTGTATACATATGAGATTATGAAACAACGATACACGTGGAACTATCATCATTTGTACCTTGTCACATTGTGAACAGTTTTTCTGCCTCGTAAAAGGAACTCAAGTTTACTGGCAAAAACTCAGAAAATGCAGGAAAGAGAAGAAATTGTCCTACCCGATCTGTATTGATTCTTTTATAATAAACTTTTATTGTGGAATAATTGTGGACTCAGAAAAGTCGCCAAGACAGCACAGCCTGAGCTGCTTCTTGAGGGTGATTTTTGCCCCAGGAGACCGTGGTTGACTTGTTCCCGTGTCTAGCCGCTGAGCCCGGGGCGAATGCGCAGGGCCCGCCCGCGCTCGTTACCCGTCTGCCATTGGGGATCCTGGTTGCGTAGGGCCCCCTGCTCCTGTGTCCTTCCTTGGTGGGGTATTTCCACGGCCTCCTCACCGGCTCCCAGCCTCTGCGCCTACCCGCGTGTGACAGAGCTGCCATTGGAGCCTCCGGAGACGTGAACCTGGCAGGCTCTCCCATGTTTGAAGCTTGGGGTCCTCGGGGAAGAAGCCAGACTCAGCGCCGGCCCAACAGGCCGTGCAGCTGGCCCCTGGCCCTGGTTCCCCCGCATTTCTCGCCGGGGCACCCCGGGCCTCCTCACCTGCCTCCCAGGCCCCCGCGTCGTGCCGTGTTCACCCCAACCTGCTTTGACACCTGCATCTTCTCACCTCCAGCTCCTTGTTCAGGTCTCTGTGTAGATGTCATTGTCTCCAAAAATCCTTGCTGCTCGCCTCGGAGTGCGGTCCTGCCCCACCGTGGCAGCGCCCTCCCACCCAGCAGCGGCCTCCCTGTGAGCCCCCCAGAGCCATGGGCAGCCTGCTTGGGCCTGAACTTGGTGCCAGGGCAGGCTGTGAACAATCGTAGTGTCACCGGTGAGTCAGGGGAGCGAGTGTCTTTCCGGGGCCTCATCCCCTTCTTGGTGGACTCACTTCCTGGGGTCGGGCTCATGGCCTTCTCTGGGTCGGCGTTGGTGGGTGAAGGTCCGATGGGACTGCATCGTTGGCCCAGTGGCGGGTCAGTCTCTGGAGCGTTGGGGTGTGGGGTGTCGGGGGCAGGGGCCATTGCGCGGCACAGCCCAGAATTCCGTCTGCTTCCTTGTGCCGCTGGCGTGCGTGGTCAGCCCCGGGTGTGCTCCCTCTTCTTGCCGCCCAGCTCCTAGCTTCTGTGGGTCCCTCCTGGTGTTTGCAACACCCCATCTCGGCTGCGGCCTGCCAGCTCCATGGCACAGTGACACTGGCTGTGGCAGCCTGGGCTTGCTGGACAGCACGCACTGCCTGCCACGCCAAAGGGCTCCACGCTGCAGTCCGGGGGACACGTTGGCCTGCATGTGTCAGGAGTCGGCACTCAGCTAATTGTGACTTTCGCCTCTGGAAGGACACGGGCCCACATGCCCTGTTGTCTGCGGGGAAGAGCGTCTCACAGGCTCCTGTGCCGCCTCGAGCCCCCTTTCTGGCAGGGATGGTAGAAAACGCTGCTGACGGTGCCGCTTTTCTTTTTTGGCAAAGGAGCAGTCGGTGGGTTATGGTGCGTTATCTTTGACTAGCAATGGGTCTGCTAATGGGCTCCGAAAGCCAGAGGCGCTGGTGGCAGTCCAGCCCAGCCAGGCAGCGTCGAGCAGGGACCGGCCGTGGGTCCCAGGCCTCTGTCGCAGGGGAGGTGGCTCCGGCCAACACTCACGCTCGGGAAACGGTAGTGGGTTGATTTCGCTTCTGTTTAACCAATAAGTAGTCCAAGGGGCTCACTCCCTCAGACGTCACCCAGCTAAGTGGCCAGCTGATGCTGTGCGGCCTGAAGTGACATGTGCCCCTAGTCTGGAGCGTTCCAGTATGGCCTGACTGCCTTTCCCCTTGCTTTCTGGTTGACTCAGGGTGTCCTGGGGCTCCTGGCAGCCATGCAGGTCCGCAGAGCTGGTCCTCAGTGTGCTGAGGGCAGCCTGCTGTCTGACGTGAGTTTACACCGGGCAGGCCAGGGCCAGGGCCACGTTGCTGGGCATGTGGTGCAGGCTGGTGCCGGTCACAGAAGAGCACGGTGGGTTTAGCAGTGGGCAGGCTGAGCGTCAGAGGCCTTTAGTCTAGTGCAGAGCTGCAGGTGCTGGCATGCTGGGCGTTACTGGGTTTAGAGACAGCCATTCCAGCTCAGGTCACCCCGGGCGTGGCTGGCAGCTCTTCCCCGGTGCACTGCAGGCCACAGGCCTCGGCCTGTGGTCAGAGCCTGGCCGCCAGGACAAGACTGACAGCAGGGACCGCCTCCCCAAGCAGCCAGGGAGTCTGAGCTCTGCAGGGACCCACGCCTCCCTCCTACCTCGGAGAACTCGGACGGGTGCACCCTTGGGTCCCTGCGCCCTCAGTCACCCTCATCGCCCCCGACCTGCTTCCGGGCCCTCCTCTGCACACACAGGGTCTCCTGGCCATTCTTGCAAGGGGGAGGGCTGGCTGTGTCCTGTGGAGGAGCAGATCTTTCCCAGCTGGTGCACCTGCCCTCCTGACGTGTTCACTCCTTTCCGTGTTTTCCAGTTGGGCCCCCAGCCCAGCCCACTGAGGCCGGTGGAGTCAGTATGATTATCCCTACTCGATTGGTGAGAAAACAGGCCTGGGATTGGGAGTGGACATCTAATGCCCGAGCCTTCTGCAGCTCTGCTGGGCCCGCGTCCTCCCGGGGGGCTGATGCGGGCAGAGCCCTCCCCCCGGCAGCCGCCCTTGCCCCTGCCACTCTGCACAGACGTGCGCTGGCTTGGCCCCTGAGCCAGCTCTGGGCTCCTGCCTGAGCCTTGAATCAGAGGCAAGTGACAGGAAGGCCAGGCAGCAGGGAATTGACGGTGGCCATAACGTCCTGTTTCCAGGGGCAACGGTGGCAACAGCGCCAGCTGCATGCCTGCAGTCGCCGGCTGTCCCCACAGATGTTTCCTGAGGCTCGGTTCTGGCTGTGGTTGGACTGCAGCCAGCCTCGGTTCCTCCAGTTTTCTGAGCCTGCTTCTCCAGCCTTCCCAGAAGTTCTGTTACAGAACAGCCTTCCAGTAAATGGCTTCTGTGCTTCAGTTAGCCGCTATCAGCTTCGGAGGCTTGTCATTAGGGAGCCCTGCCTGTGACGGGGCTGTGGCTTGTCATGGTCTAGGCCTGAGGCTTGAGCCCTGATCTGCCCAGAAACAGCCTGACGGGGGCCAGTGCTTCCAAGCAGGGCCTGGGTGGGAGGCACGGATTGGGGGGAACATGTTTGTGCAGCTATGTAAACAAACATAAGTGGGTTTGGCTGTGAGACCGCTCAGAGCTTCAACATGCTAACGTGCAGGACAAGTGTTCCCGGAGGGGTGGCATGCCTACGCTGCTCAGTGAGCCCCAGAGCCCTTTCACACTTTGGAAAATGCAGTGCTGGACCCTTGGCCTGGATCGTGGACACACGAGTGTGACGTGTCTGCCTTCAGTGGGACCCTGGCTCGTGGTTACAAACTCCCCTCCCCAGCGCTTACCAGCAGCTCAGGGGCCTGGGATATGTCCCCAGAGGTGAGAGGGTGGCCGCAGCAGTTGACTCCGGCTCCAAGAAATGAGGGCGGGCCCAGGGGGCTGGAAAAGGGGCAGCCTTTGATGCTATTGGATGAGATTTTGGGGACGAGAGCAGAGCACTCTGGGGACAAGATCAAAGGCCAAGGCCATCTGTGGCAGGCATAACTAACCCCAGCCCTTCCCAATGCCAGGTCTTACGTTCCCATGATCCCGTGCTGACCCTGTGACTCAGGTGTCGTTTTTCCTCCAGGGAAAAGCTGTGGCTCAGGGAGGCTAGGCGACTTTCTCAGTGACCGGCGTGGGTGGGATCCTTGCCCCCGTGCTGAAGTGGTGGGGTGGGAAGGTCCTCTCGGAAGCTTGGTTCCTGTCCCGCAGGCTGTGGGCGCCCGGAAGGTGGGACATTGGAGGCGTGTGATGTGTCAGAGAGCATCTGATGTCAGGTGAACATCGGAGAAGGTTTTCCAGTGAAATCCTGTGCCCGCTCACTGGGGGTCCGTCTCAGAGGCCTGTCGACATGCACAGAAAAGGGGGTGAGCAGGGCAGCTGTGGAGCCCCGGGCCTGGGATCGTGGGGTACTCTTCACACACCGTGGGGTTTGGGGAACGCCGCCTGACCTCTTCTAGATGTCTCTGTCTCCTGTGGCCTCTGGGAATCAATGTGGTACTAGGAGCAGGTGGGAAGGGCCCCTGGGCGGGGGGTGAGGCAGACTGCAGCCCCCACGGTGCAGGCCGGACGGGCAGGGACAGCTGGGAAGGCAGCAGTGTCAAGGCCGAGGGTTCCTGCCATGCTGCATACGAGGGGCTCCCAGGGACTTGGGGCTGCTGAAATGGGGCGGGAGATGAGGGAGCGAGGGAGCCAGTGCCTTCACGCGCTCAGCAGACCTTTTCTGAGAGGGCCACATGGTGTTTCAGGGCCATGCTGTCCTGTCACAGCCAGTCAGCTCTGCCACAGCCGCAGCCAGTGTGCAAGTAAGGGGCGTGGCTGGTCCTAATAAAACTTCCCATGGGCAGGCGGCGGGCGGGCTCTGGCCCCTGGGCTGCAGCTTGCCTCCTGCCTAGCTCCTCACGCACTTAGCAGGTGACTTGCTGGTCCGGGTGGGGGTGGGAGGCCCCAGGTGTCAGGAGGCCCCGAGAAGTCCTTCCACGTGCGGGCGAGAGTTGATGGGGGTCTCCAGGAGGCCAGAGTGGAAATGAGCTGCAAATGAGGAGACCCAGGTGTGTGAGGGGGCAGGTGAGGCTGGTGCGAGGGCAGGAGGGTTCCTGGGGTGCATCCTGGTGTGGGGGGGGTCAGGGATGGACGGCGGTGCCTTCACTCAAATGCTACCTCTGGGAGGGAATCTACTCAGGGTGACAGTTTTGGACAAGGTCAGTTGAGGTGCCCCTAGGACAAAGACGTAGAGATAGAGACAGGGGCGAGCAGCCCAGCTGTGGCCAGGCGCTCACCGGAGGCTGTGGTGGGGCAGCTTCAGCTGCGTCCGATTACCTGGTGGTTGGTGGAGGGCGGACTCTGGGAAATAGGGACGTATAAGGCCCCGGAGGCAGACGCTGCCTCGGGGATGTCTGCAGAAGCCCGAGGAGAGCGAAGGCAGGTCTGGTCCACGTAACCCTCGTATATCTGGTACTCTGTTCTCTTGCCTCCCCCGAGTCAGAGCGACTGTGATAAAATAACAATTTGCCTCCTGCCCCATTATTGGTGTCTCACTGCTCTTAGCACATCTACTCTTTCTTTGAAGCCTTTTGCTATGTTGACCAAAATTAATACCTATCAAAATTAACATCATAGGATAGTTTTTATACATCTGTACATCTCTTGGAATGTAAGTAATACACATGCTTTCCAAAGCACGAGAGTTTTTTCCCCAACATACGTGTGCTTCCCTGACCACCTCACAGGCGCCGAGGGGGGCTGAGTGCTGGGTCGACTCTCACTCCGTTCCCGTAATTCATTTCCCACAGGCTTTCTTGTTAAATATTCTTTATTCAAAATACCATAGTTTGTCCTCAGTTTTTAGGAATGAAACACTTGCCTGTAATTGTCTTATTGTTACATTAAAGCAAGGGTTGCATAGTGTTAGGTACTAATTAAAAGCTGCTTCAGCTTTCTGTGCTCTGGTTACAGACACACGAGAAGAGGGACACAGTAATTCCAGGAAGGTAGAGCGGACCGTGCTGTTGGCTGGCTGCTCTAGGCAATTACGGTAATTTTCTGTCCTCAAAGCGACTGGTGGAAAAATGAGGCAGTATATGGTCACCTTGCCCGAATGGGGAAAACTTTGGAAGATGTTTTATGTCTTCACTAACTGGTGTCTGCTGTGCTTTCAAAGGGACCCAGCTCTTTCCCATACACTTTCTCATGTGCTGCAAACATTGTTTCTGCAGGGACCTGGGACAATGGCGAAGTCCTGCGAAATGACCTACAAAATGGTGACCAGCCCTGTGGGGAAAATCGAGCTCTCTGGCTGTCAGCAGGGTCTGCACGAGATCAGGCTGCTCGGGAGGAAGACCCCAGACACCGGGTGAGTCCTGAGGGGCTCCCTCTCCTTGGGGGCGCTTCGGAGCAATGGGAGGAAGCGATGAGGTTGCTGCCGCTTTCCACTGGTCACGGGGTGACATGTAGCCATACGCCAGCAAGCTCAGAAATCAGTGTCTCTGTAAGAACGGACGATAGCACCGTGAGTGTACTTCATGGTCAGCATCTGTGCTTGTTGCCTGAGAATTTCCCACCTCCAGGTGGGCGTGCCCTCCTGGACTCAGCAGCTCTAAGGCCTTTGATCACTGTGTACGTTTACAGAGAGGCTGGTGGATTCTGACCATTGGACACTGATCCTGCAACACATGTGAGGTGGGACTCTCTGGAGGTTTGGTGACACAGAGACGCTGGCCTCATCTTGGTTTTAAAATCAGGCCTAGCCGGACCGGCCGAGTGGCGTGGTGGTTAAGCGCTGGCTTGGGAAGCCAGCGGTCCCGGTTCGGTCCCACATGTGAGGGCCAGTGACACTGCCCTCAAAAAAAATAAAAAAATAAAAAAATAAAGCATATAAAATCAGGCCCAGCCCTCCCTGCTCAGCCTGCTGGGGGTTTTATACTCAAGCCTTGGAGTTGCCTGATCAGGAGTTCCCTGGCCTCCCAGCTGCCCTCAGACTGTCGCATGCACCTGGGGAGAGAAGGGTGTGAAGTCCCTTTTTAGCATGACATCAGGGGACGGCCATTTCCAGCAGGACACATGCTTCTGTCACTGTTGGGAACGCCCTCCACTGTACTTCTCCCATTGTAAAAGCATAAAAAATTTAAAGCACCCCTGAATGTTTACTTCTGGAATGTAACGTTTAACTCTCCCCCTCCCCCATTGATTGGGAGGAGTTGTGTTAAAATCGCAGTTCTCTTGATTTCTGACGGAATAAAAAAAAAAACCACCCTCTCCGGAGCTCAGTGTTTGTCTTAACCGGCTAATAAACACAATGCCAAGAACATTAGATAAATAAAATACATAAGAAACATAAAAATTGATTTTAATGGACCCCTGTCAGAGGCAGCCATAATGAGCACAAGTGCTGTAATAAATACCAGTTTTCTCCTCCACTGTTGAGAATTTTCCTGTGGAGCTGCATGTTACAATCAATAGTCTTTCCTAAGACCAAAAATAAGCAAGACTTTGAACGATGTGAAGATACGCTTTAGCTCTGTGAGAACCGCCTGGCTGTCTCGTTCAGAAAATCACAGGCACCAACCAATTTGTCAGGGAAAATGTCATTTTGTCTTTCAGTTGCTCAATAAGTCATAGGAATTATGTGTTGAATTTCTTTGGGTTTGAAAACCACTCCTTAAAGTGAATTTGGGGAAGAAGAAGTAAAAAGAAAAAAAGCATTCTAAGAGATGTTGAGTTAAATGCCCATTATGGACGTGAGACGAGTATAAAGGTGCGGCTTCAACTTGACTTGCTGCTTCATGCGCTTTCTGACTCGCGTTCGCATCAGCTTCAGCCATGAGAAACAGCCTCACACAATGGCTTCACTCAGCCACAGCTGGCTTCTCAGAGGCGGGCTCTGCTGGCGGGATGGTACTGGGACTTGGGCCCCTCCCAGCTTCCCTGCCTGCATCCCAGGCTGTGGTCCTCGTCCTTCAGGCCAGCCCCTGGGGACCAGGCTGCCCCTCACGTTCAGACAGCAGGTAAGGACAAAGGAAGGAGGGGCGCCGCCTGCCTCTCCAGCAGTAGAGGCTAACATTTTCTCTTTTGTCTCATTGGCTGGAACTCGGTCACATGTCTCCCTGGAGGGCACACTGGGTCGCCACATGTTGGCTAAAATTAAGGTTTCTGTGTGTCAGGAAGAACTGGGAAATGGATGTGGGGGCCACCCAGCAATCTTTTTTTTTTTTTTTTTTTAGCTGAGCCATCCTGCCACCTGTTGGCAGCTCAGCGGCTGCTCAGCTCGGGCTGGGCATCGAACTGCTGATGCTCAGAGCTCAGCTCACACTCTTGAGTAGCAATCTTTTATGTGTGTGTGTATGTGTACACACACACACACACACACACACACACACACAGTTAATTTGGGGGAAGGACAGTTAAAAGTCAGAAAATAGGAAATCCTGACACCTGTGACTACAGACAATTTGTTTCTGCCTTTTCTTCCTCCATTTTGTTGTGCTGCCTGGCACTGAGTACGTCGTGGCTGTGGGCCTCCTTCCCCTGGGCCAGGGGTTCAGCAGCGTGACGTGACGTTGGCTGTGTGTCACAGGTGTCCTTTCTCAGGCTGCGAGTACTTCCTCACACTGTTGGATTTTGTCCATGTGTCAACATAATCATATCTTTCTCTATTTTTTTAAATGTGAAGATGTGAAGTTAATTTTAGGATTTTAAATCAATTTTGAAATGCTGGACTATATCACTTAATTCATGATATAATGTTCTTTTTTTTTCCCCATATTACTGGCTTGGACTTGCTATTTTGTTTAGGATTTAAGTGTTTAATCTCATGAGGGATGTTAGTCTATGATTTTCTTTGTAATTTCTTTGTCTAAGTTTCAGCATTCGGCTAGTCTGCCTACAGGAAGTAGTGTTCCCTCTTTTTTTTTTTTTTTTTTTGATAGAGTAATGTGTGGGATTAGTATGACTTTTGCCCCAAGCCAGGGACAGATTCACTTTGGACGCCATCTGGGTCTGGTGTGCTTTGTACTATAGACAGGCCTCTGGTTAGAACTCCCTCAGCCTCATAGAATTAGGTGCTGCCCGGCCCACCTGGAGGGGAGCATCCCCACCCCAACTTGGCTTGTGCAGGGAGAGCCACCTCTGCCCTCCAAAGCCATGTGCTCTAGTTCTGCTGATGGGTAGTGAGGGCGTGGGGGGACTTGGGGCCAAGCATCCTAACGGGTCTGGGCCCCTATTCGCACCCACCTTCTCTCGGCTCTCTGGTGTCCTGGGTGTCGATTTCCTCTGAAGCTGAGCCACTCCCCTCAGTAGACAAGTTGGAAGGTGGCCACTGGCGTCTGCCTGCAGTGTGGCACCTGCCCCCATGTCAGCCTGTTTGCCTGTGTATGTGGCTTCACACCGTGACCATTGAATTGCCATTTGTATAGCTTAGTGTTACTCACCTTTCCTTCCCTAAATCAGTTTGGACAGTGGTATAATCGTCTGAATTTTGTCATGTCCGGGTGCCTTTAACAACTGTCGTCTTCCAGAGCAGCTGGCTGCGTGCAGGAGCTGGACTGACCCCCCACCCCCGCCACTCATGGGGTTACCAAGCCCTGACCTCGTCACGGTTTCCACAATGTCTAAACTCTAATGAGAAGGGTCATAGAATGTTTATTTTTCTAATGTTATTTTGGGACTTGTTTAGTATTTGATTACTTGAAAAAAATGCACTGTACCAACCTTGGGTCATACTTAATGTTTCCAAAAATAGCAGTAGGGTTTGGGGACGTGGGATGCTGGAGAGAATAGCGCATGCTTCGTCTTTCCTTATCAAAGATTTACCTTTGTTTTTCGTTTATTTTTTCCTTGGAAACCTTAGAAAAATACAGGAATGCCATACTGAAAAAGCTTACATGCACCAACCAAACTAAACCATCATAAACCGGTTTGTGTTTTGAACACTTGGAAGTTGTGTGTGGCTGTCTTGTGCTCTGCAGGAGCAGACGGAGTCCGAGTGGCGTGGCTCACGTGCAGGGCCCCGCGGCTCTGGGGTTGCGGTGGGGGCAGCACCTGAGGACTTGGGCGGCTGGACAGGGCCTCCGTCGCCAGCGGGACTGGACCCGCTGGGACAGGAGAGAATGTTACTGCGGGGCCTGGGAGCCAAAGCTGGGAAAGGGGGGCGTCCACCTCACGGGCTGCGCTGTCAGGTTTCGCCTTTCAAATGTCCAAAGCAGTCGCCCCACTGAAAGAGTGAAGATAGCTTTGAGGTCCTCCTGATGGGAGGTGGGTCTGTTGAGCCTAGTAGTTTGACCGACTGATGGCTTCCATGCACATTTGCTTCTTTCCTGGTAACCCTGAAATCTTTTAAATAAGTGGGCCATCAGGGGAGCAGGAGGGCGTCCGGGGCCTGTGCCTTTCGCGGGCTCGCCCCCGTACCGGCACCTCTGTGCGGGTCTGACGATTGCTGGTTCCAGGTGATCCTGAGGGTCCATGCGTCACAAAAACCTCCCTGGGAAATTCATAGATGAGTGCCTTCCAGCAGATTGGGACATTTTAATATAGATACTTGCAGTACTAACCTTACTATAATTGACGTTTCAAAAGAAGAGAAGAAAGTGTTAAGTCTAAACACTTGAAGAAGCGCTCTCCCCATCAAAATAACATCCAAAAACACATGCTGCGCAGGCTTTTTACCTGCAGCGAGTTTCGTTGTCTCGTTGCTTTTCTTCAGCGGCTCGAAATAATGATTTGTGTTGTATGCGCTTAAACAACGTAATTATTTTATTTTACAGAGTGTTTCTTAAGGAGGTCTCTGGAGTCAAATCAGCGTGTCTCTGTGAGGAAAACTTACCAAGCTCTCTCTGGCTTTTATAGGAATCGTCTGTGTTTGAAACGAGTGCTCGGATGCCAGGTGAGCCTGGCGTGCCTCGTTCCTGCCTCCTCTCGGCCCCCTGCGGCCGGCCCATTGGAGGACCTCACCTCCCAGTCTCTGCATTGGGGCTGAATTGATCAGCAGTGCACAGGGAGCTGCCTCGGGGCCCAGGTTATCAGGCACACGGATTGCGTGCACACTTCCCTCTAAACACATGCAGCGGGACGGTGGCTGAAGGGGACACAGGAGGCCGTCACTGTGACCTGCCCCTCCATGTCTCGTCCTCAGCAGTTCCTGTGTTTACTCACAGCTGAAAGGAAGTCATTTCTGCACAGAAACCCATGGCTGCCCGGGGCCCTCTCCCAGCAGCAGCCCCCCAGAGAGGCCCCGTGTGTGTCTGTCCCCTCCCCAGGCTCATGGGCTCTGTGTCTTGGGTCTTGCAGGGCCTGTGCTGATGGAACTGGCCCAGACGGCAGGGCCCCTCCCCCATGGCCCCGTGGAGTTGTCTCTGCCGTGGGGTGGCTAGGCCTGGACTCAGGCACGATCCCTCCTGCCACCTGCCTCCACGCCTGGCTCCGTCACCCCCAGGTCACCCACCTCCTAGAGGGTGTCTTCTTGCCAGCCATGAGCAGCCCTCGCTCCATTCTAGTTTCTGCTTCTAATTAGCTGTGGTCTGGAAAATTGGTTAACAGGATTGTTCAAATTGTGAGAGGAATTAGGTTAAATAAACTCCTCTGAGAAAAACTGGGTAGAATTTATTGCAGCACCTTGGAGGCCATCTTCATTTCTTCTGGAGTCTTTTTCCAGAAGAGCTGGGGGTTCCGGGAGTCAGATGGACGCGAGGTAAGGGGGCACTCGCAGTGACGCGCCTGCTCGGCGGTGGCCAGGCCTCGTGCGGGAGCTGCGTGCTCCCAGCTGGTCCTCGGAGTAGCTCCGTGGCCTGGTCCCGATGCCACTTCTGGATAAAGGCAGTGGAGGTGGGGTGCACCGGGGAGGGCTGTTCGTCGCCTTCCGCACAGTTTCCATCAGCGCCTGCCCCCGGAGCCACCTCCTCTCCCTGGGGGTTCTGGGGGTTCTCCTGGACGCGAGACAGTTGAGGGGAGCCCGCCACCAGTCCTCTCCGAGGCTTAGGAGCTCGGAGCGGAAGTGACTCTCATGCTGACTGCATGGACGGGGATGTCTTGAAAGCAGCATGTGTGGCAGTTCATGTCTAGTTTGGAAATTCAGACTCAGCCTTACCGCGCGGGGAGTGAGGACACAGCTACCTTTCCCTGATAGGTGTGTGGCTCCTTCCGTCCGCGTGCCACTGTGAACTCCAGGATGGTGTTCAGAGCCTGCCCGGTGGGGACGTGCCCTTTTCACAGGGACACAGCTGAGGCTACACGAGGGGCCTGGTAGCTGAAACTCAGCCATTTCTCGAAACTCCTTCTGCACCGGGGTGCACCCCATAACTCTGTTCCCCTCTTCTTTGTTAGAAATACAACTATTTTATCTAAGACTGTTGACATATATTTCTCATATTCTGCCATGGAATCTTGATTTCCAGAATTTTTATTGTTAAATGGCTTTAATATTTTATGGTATTTAAATCATCCATGACTAGTGAATAATTTTCAAATTTTTGTTGTTGTTGTTTTGTAAGTGTTAATATCATTTAAGCTGTAAACTCTCAAAATATACTTGGTTTGTTAAATTTATTTCCTTTAAATTGTATCAGTAATTAGATCAACTCCTTGATGTTAATGTACAGGCTAGCTCTTGCATGCTGATCAGTTCAGAATTTAAATTGAATTAAAGGTTAAATGAGTTTAATTTTTGAGTCGAACTGGAGCATTGTCTTATGTCAGATTCATCCAGAATTGTTATTTCCAGTTGCTGTATCAAGTGACAGGCAGAAGTGGGTCTTTTTGTGATGAAAACATCGAATAAATTGAGGGTTATGTTAGTCACTTGTTCTCTCATTCTCAAAACCTGCGAGTGCCTGCAGTGTGACCAGGAATATGCATTGGGGCGAGGAGCCAGTGAAGGTGGCAGCCCCATGTGTGTGCAGCCCAAGTCCAGCCCAGGAGACTGGCCTGCGTGGACGGTGTACTGCAGTGGTGTGTGTGTGCCCCCGCAGAGGGGGTGTGAGCTTGTGTGGGGCTGTTAAAGGGTCAAGACGAGGGATAGTATGAGCCGAGCCCGGGGCACTGGCAGTAGAACCAAGTGGGACTGGGCGAGTTGGGACATCGTTTGGTGGTAGGGTCAGTGAGACCTGGCGTCTGACACAGGATGTGGGCGTGGTGGAAGCACGGCGCAGGGCCTGGCTTGGGTAGCTCGCCAGGCGGTGGTGCGCGCTCTCAGACTTAGGGTACATGGAAGCAAAGCGGGGCAAGAAGAAAATAAGGATCTGGGGGAACAGCTGAATAAGGGAGCTGGTCAAGAAGAAGCACCAAAGAAATCCAGACAAAAATAAAGACACGGAAGAGAACCTGAGGAGAGTCGGGGCTGCGGACGGGGATGCGAGTGGCACTAGAGCAGCTTCGGGCACCTGCTTCCTGGCGTCAGACTGGGCTGGACAGTACTGACCTCGGACTTGTTTCCACGTCCGAAGGAAGAATTCCTTAGCACTTGGGTCTTCCTTGAGACCAACATGCCACAGCTAATTATGCTTTGGCAGTGTTGACTCTTGGAGGCCCACTGAATGGTGTGTGTCACCATCTGTCTGGAGTGGAAATGGCTCCATCCTAAAACAAAATGAATCAGACACATCGAGGATGGGTCATGCCTCCCGGGTCCATGGGGCTGTCCCAGCAGGGACACAGGCACCCAAACCGAGGTGCCTTCACACCACACTCCCCGCATTCGGGAGCAGCTCTTGAACTTCAAGTTGGGGCTGGGGGGGGGGCGTTGCGGGGGGGAGAGAGAACATCTGACCCAGAAAGGCAGTTTATCTCCTTTGAGAATTCTTCAGTGTTCCGTTTCCTTCTAGATCAGACCCCACTTGTAGTTCCAGCTCCAGGGCAGTTGAGGGAAGAGCCCCAACCTTCTGTCTGCAAAGTCCTGTGCCTTGGTTTCCCCTCTCCGTGTTGTTGATTTGCTCTGGGGATTTTGGCCCAGTCTCCCTGGTTTCATTAGACTGGGGTTCTCGGAGAAACACTGTCCGCAAGCGTTTCCATGACTCTCTCTCCATCTCCTTTCTCTAGATCGGATCTGCATACACGCACATGTATTTTTTTGCAAAAAGAGGGTTTCCAGCCTGGACTTGAGTCCGCCTGCCTGTTCACGGATGGTTCTGTGGAAGAGCCCGGGGATGGGCGCTTCCGTTTGCGCCCCCCGCCGGCAGGATGCACACGTGTGCTGTGTGACTGTTGTTGTCTTGCTGTGATTGTTGCTGACGGAATCCGGGTTATTACTTATCAAAGTGCTTTTCCTGTGCCTTCTTCCAGAAAGGTGGCCTCCCCACCCTCCCTGGCCAGCACAGGTGAAGCCTTTAGGAAGCGCTTCTAACTGAGTGGTAATGGAACCCTGCAGCGGTGGGACAGACTTCATGCTCCTCTGTAAACGGTTTCCAGCAGAACCGGTGTCACTCCGGTGGGGCTGGAAAATTACTGAGCCGAGAACACGGCTTCTCTTTTTGAAGCAGCCGCTGCCACCAGGGAGCGGTCCCCTTCCAACCCAGGGATGGCACTGGGCGGGCACTTTGCATGTGCGGAATTCTCGTGTTCCAACCAGAGTTTTCTGCCAGGGCCCTTAGACAAGCTAAAAATGGAGTTTCCACCATTCTGGAAGGATGCCATTGTGAGGAAAGCATTTTTCAGACCTTGCCGGTAACAACGGGAAAATAGAAGCTTTGAGCGGACGCTTCGCTCTGGCCCCCTTTCTAATGGGAAGCTGTCCTGCGTGTCGTGTACGTGTGGGTTTGTATGCAATCACACGCATCTCAGCTGCATTCGAGACGTTTCTGTCCTGCCTCTGTAATGCTCCTGCCTCTAAAACACATACTTCTAAAAGCAGGGGAAAGAAGTTGTTTATTCTTCTTCTGAGTTATTACCGACTCTTTAAAAACGGCCTCCCCCAAATCGTGGTTTTTCTTTTCCGAAAATCATCTGGAAAAATACCTTGCTTTCTGATCTTTATTTTATCCAGTTCAAGGTCTGTTCAGAAGAGTTATTGTGTAACCGAGTGTTGCTTTTATTAAAAAGAACTGGGCCACTTATTTCCTTCAAAGTTTCTGGTGTGTTTAAATCTTCTCTAGGTAAACAAAACTTTTATTGAAAATAATATTTTGAGACTGACACCTTTCTCACTACAGTGGTGCTTGCTGAAAGCCCCTTGTTTCCACTGGCCCTGCACATGGCCTGCGTCTCACATATGGGTGTGTGGGGTGCCCCATGGGCATATGGGGTCCTCAGGGCTGGGGTGAAGGTCAGAGACGTCAGCCCTCTTCCGTCCTCAGGAACTGTGGGAGGTCCAGGAGGAAGAGTCTGGGATGGTGCCGCACTGTGGCAATATTTGGCCGGAAGTTAAACCTCAGGCCTTTCAGAAATTTTCCCAGCACCTCTGGCTGGGCCCTTTCACTTTCTGTCTCCAGCCCTCACACAGACCTGTCTTCCTCCACCTGGCTCTGGGGGTTCTGTATCTCTGGGCATCTCTGTCTCTGGGGGTCTCTCTGTCATGGCTTCCATCGGTTTGCATGCAGCCATAAACTGCTTTTCAAGGAACTGAAGAAATGCTGATGTCCCATTAAATAGTGATGAAGAATTGCGCGGGCCAGCAGCGACTCCGGTGGCCGGGTGTTCCTACGTTCTGAAAGCTCCTGGCACATGGCTCCTGAGATTTCCTAGTCCCGCAACAGAGCTGTCAGGGCCTCGGGCAGCGAGCGTCCGGCCAGCCTGCTGCTTCTCAGACCAGGCACTGAGGATCCTGCCGGAGCCACCGTGCTGTCTGGCGAGGGCGCGTGGCTGGGGGCTTCTAGGCCAAGGCTCTTCCCGCTTTCTTGGAAGGCTTGTTGGGGGCAGGCCCTGCCGGCCAGCGGGTCATCCTGTCCCCTCCGTGTGTGGCAGGAGAGAGCTGCCATCTGTCAGAGAATTAGCCTGCCCTCCAGGGGTGTTTAGGCTTTCAGGATCACCTTGGAGCTTCACAAGGCACTCAGGTCTCCCCGTCTCCGAGGGCCAGCCCTGACCCGTGGTGGTGGCGCCCTGGCAGAAGGAGAGGAGACGGCCGGCCACAGAGGGTGACAGCAAGAGCATGGGTGCGTTCAGGCTGCCGGTGCCGGAGAAGTAGGGGGACCCTGGCTGGGAGAGGGAAGGGCTGTGGTGGGGATGGCTCGGTTCTCCTCTGTGCAGAGGGTGGAGAGATGAGGCACCGGAGTGCACAGTGGGCCGGCTCGACCCACGCTGCCTCATTATGCCGTTTTCCATAACGTTTCATTTCAAGGAGGAGGAATCCATAGCTAGTTGATTCCTTTGTCAGGATTCATTCATTTATTAAATTGACCTGTATGTTGAAGGAAAGAAAGGGTTTTTTTTTTATAATTTCAGTGTGTTGACATGCACATGTCCCCTTCTCCGTGCCGCCGTCTCCTGGCCAGTGCATTAGAACAAGGACGGATTTCTGCCTGGACTTGTCCATTTCCTGAACATTTTCCCTCCCACAGCCTACTTTCCATAACTTGATCAGGCCAGCGCCGGGGATCCCCTGTTAAAGGATTAATTAATCGTGTGATACCTACTTGTTTCCCTGCCTCTGAGTTTTCGAGAGCTCTCCAGGTTTTTATTACCCAAAGATCCATATGCCGTAGACATAATACCATCAACTGTAAATTGCCTTCTGGAAAAGAATTGACAAAACTACTTTATAGTTGCATTTTTAGCCCTAATATCTGTAGGCCAAAAGCATGTTCAGGATTTATGGAGTTCCTGAATTTAAAATATAAGCAATAACATTTTCTTAAGGTGGGTCCCCATCTGCATCTATTATTATAAAACCCTTATTAACTTTACCGGGTGACATATTAAGGCTTTTTTTTTTTTTCTTTTACTTTCTGACAAATTGTGTCTAAGGAAATTAGTTTGCTTGCATGAGAAGTTGTCTGTGTTTGAAAACTTGAATAGTTTTGCTGGTTAAGCAGTCTAGAGATGATAAACTTTTTTGTCAAAAGATGGCTTTGGTGTGGTTTTAAGCAGAACTGCGCCATGTGAGAAGCCCACAGACAGAAGAGGCCTATTTTACAGGATGGCCGCTGCCCTCCCACCAAAGCGTTATGCGGTTCTTTGAATTGACAGAACTAAAATCTGTAAAATATTCTTTTTAAAAAAATCCATTTTTAGTTTATTTACCTGATACGGAGGCGCAGAGGTGGAAACTCAAGAGAAACGCATCATTTCGTCCGGGCTACACGCAGGGCCAGCTGAGGCCTTCTCTGGATGGCCACCCTCTCAGAGGACAGAGGCACGTGGTGGCAGCTAGGTTAGGGGAAGAAGTTCCCTTTTGTGCATAATCAGTATGGCTTTGACACAACTATGCCCTTTTGTGATAAAATACACATAACAGAATTTGCCATTTTAGCCGCTTCTAGTGTACAGTTCAGTGGCGTGAAGGACACTCACATTGTCACACAGCCGTCACCTCCTTCCATCTCGGGGACTGTTGCCGTTTTCCCAGACCAAAGCTCCGTCCTCATTAAACTGAACCTGGAGCCACTGCGAGCCCATCCCCTGGGCCCCCACGCCCGTCTGCCTCCTGTCTCTGTGCCCACACATCTTCTGATCCCAAGTTGCTGGATTACACCCCCACCAGGAGAAGACTGTGAGGTCCCATCCTCTGTGCGGTCATAGCCGGCATGGCTTGGACGGCAGGTGGGCCCAGGGGGCCTTCCTCCTCAGCGGCAGGTAGTGCCACGGGCACCTTGCCTTCCACAGCCTGTCCCCATCAGGAGCAGGGGGGCCATGGAAGCAGCGTGGCCAGGTTTTGCTGACAGGTGGGGAAGGATTTGGAAGAAGTGTGACATATGCGGTCGTGGGCGGTGTTGGTAATGAGAGCGGGACCAGGTGCGTTGGAGCCGCGTTGTCAGGCGGACCCCGAGGACAGGCTCCGTTTTAAATCAGCATCAGAAGGAAGGTGGCGGACCACGTCGCTTCTTGCATCTAGTCGCCGCCATCTCTGATGCCATCGGGCTTTTCCAGAGAGAAAGGGGAGGAAGGTTAGCGGGAAGGCAGGGGGACCCCAGACGGAGGGGAGCGTGTGGAGGGCCAGCCTGGGGCCTGCAGGGAGAGCAGCAGGCCCGAGGGAGGGAAGTGCAGAGGGGAGGGTCCCTCGCTGGTGCCCTTTCCTCTGTGAGCCCCAGCCTGGCAATTCTGGGTGCGAGTGGATCACTCTTGAATTTGGGGGTGCATTTTTGCCTAGTTTCAAGGGCCACTGTTGCCCACTAACTTTAAATCTCTATAAATTTCCGAGGTGTGTCACCTGTAGTGTTAAATTCCTTCACCTCTAGTTATTTGATGGACCATTATTGGTTGCAGTGATCAAAGCCAAACTATCAAACAAGCAGCAGAAACTCTTTAGCCGGGTACAGCAAACATGCGTTAGGGAAAACTGTAAGAGCTGGAACCCAGCCTGGCCCTCCCCGCAGAGCTGACCTCCTCTGCAGGGGACTTCCTGTCCTACGGCCGCTCTGACTCCCGAAGCCTCCTGTGTGGCTTTCCGCCCCCGTGTGCAGTCAGCGCACTTTATGGACGTGGCGGTTCCCGTGCTGTCCATGGTGATGACGAGACGTTTCATAGTCATGGAGCCAGGATAAGAAGAGCCAAAGAACAGCTTTTACCCCGCTGTTCTCTGGGTCAGAAATAGTAAGTGTTCTAACGCAGTAAACTGGCCCATGAAGAGGGTCATCGTGAGCAGTGGGGCCACACCTGGGAGGTCAGGACGGTGGGCACGGGGCAGCTCCTCCGGGAGGGGTGGACGCCCCACTGCAAGAGGCGGGCGTGGCCATGTGACTTGCCGTTGGCGTGGGCTGCTGGCCTGGCAAACTATGCATGGTCTTCAGTGGGCTTGCGCTGCTGTCACCATGAGACAGTGCCCAGGTAGTCCTCTGCTCCAAGGAAGGTGCCCTGCCATGCAGGCCGGCACACCCAGGAGCGTGAGCCGGGCCCAGCCGCCCGTGTGTCTCACGTTGGCATCGGATCAGAAAGTGCTGGAAGGCCCTGGGCCATGTCCCAGGGCAGCCTGGCATGCTGTCCTGTGTGCAGGAGGCCTTGGCAGCCACTCTCGAGTGCAGCGCGGATGCTGATCCTGTTTGCACAGATGAGTTCTGAGAGGGCAAGGCAGCAGGGAAGTCATTTCATGGTCATTTCTAAAGGGAAGGAGGGCAGAAGAGAACACGTGGGCTCTGCTTTCTGCGGCCTGCTGATGCCTATATGTGGATTCCAGGTCAGCCTGTCTGGTGAGCCGTTAGCCAAAGCAGGTGCTCACCCATGCGAGCGTGTGGTGACCACTGCAGGAAGCGCCAGGTAGTCCGTCCCTGTACCCGCGTCAGGTAAGTGGTTTTATCCCCTTGGAGAACTGTGCTCTGTGAACGTCCTTTTGGTCACTTTGGGACAGTATCGCACTCACTGTGTAAAGGCTGTCTTGACGGTGGTTACTCCTGGCAATTTGGGGCCACTGGCTAGAGGCGAGAGGCCCTCTGATGCCATCCGTCGGAGGGCTGCGGTGCGGGTGCCCTGACCACAGGCCTGGAAGGGACAGGGGCGCGGCGTCCTTCCTGGAAGGTCGGCCTCCGTATCTGCACACGTATAGAGCCTTTTAGCATTTTCCCTAGCTTTTTCATTAATGTATGTAAAAATATTAAAAGCCCTTGTATATTACATTAAAAACTATGTCAGCTGCTCTGCTTTTTTCTATTTATTAAAACTTTTCAAGCAGTAAAAACATTTTACTTGTTAATGAGGGAAAGGGGGAAAATTAATGACATAGAGCCTGGATCCACCAAGATGTCGCCCCGTACCCACGCATAGCCAGCCTTCTCCCAGCGCGCGGTTTAATTTCCGCGATGGGGTTCAGTAAGCAAATGCAAATCGATTTAATGATTTGCATCAGTAGATCATTTCTCAGTTTTAATATCCTCTGATATTTGGGGTCCAGGACTCTTTCTTTGGGAGGCTGGTACAATTTTGAGAGCTAAACTTATTAATATTAGTAATAGCATGTTATGTTCAAGTGAATTGAGATAAATGTGTCATTTTCCCAAAGTCAGATTTACACGTTACATCTTCGCGCTGTGGTGAACGGAAACCCTCCCCAGCGTGCGGGACTAACGGGCCAGGCAGGCAGCCCTCCTGCCCGTCCGGGGCCTGCGAGCTGGGTGACGCGCGTCTGGAATGTTAGTGCTGCTGTTGACGACAGCGAGGCCCTGACTGCCGCCTCCTGAGACAGCTGGAGGGCCTGCGCCACCAGCCCCTCCACCCGGAGGCTTCTTCCCGCCCCGCCCTCACCGATGCTCACAGCCATCCCCCTAGTGGCCTCCCTGTGGGTGACGTCTCCTCGTGTCCCCTCCGAGCTCCTCCCCGGTTTGGAGCTCCGTGTTAGTCCTGGGCACACTGCCTCATAATCACCTCCTTCTGTGGCTCTGTCTTCCCGCCTCTGAGTTCCTGGAGGACGGTCCCGCGTTTTTCTTGTTTCCTAACGCTGGTGCCCGCAGGACCCCGCACAGCAGCCTCTTCAGACGCCTTTTGTAAATATCAGACGGATGATGAGTTAAGGGATTGCAGTATCAGTGCTCTTCATAAAGAAACGACATGGTTAGAGAGGTAGGAAGTGAAAACAAGCATGAAGTTCAGGGGTTTATTTCTGCCTGTCGCCAGGGCCTGGCAGCCGCTTCCTCACAGGTTTGTCACTCCCTCGGTAAATTCTCCAGTAGAGCAAACGGAGAAAGTGCTGGGATTAGGGGAGCCCACGGGGTTAGCTGGACCCTGTCAGACCGGGCAGCCTCCCGGGACTCCTTGTAGGGTCTTCTGCTTGACCTCACTCTTCAGAGGCAATAATCAACTAGTAAGCATTGGTTTCCAAGTAGCCTTTTCTTCTAGTAAATATACAGAGTCCATGCTTTTTGTGACTGTCTCGCCTTGGACAGTGATGGGTTGGCAGGATTTCTGTGTCCTCTGGCCAGTTTTTTGTGTCAGCTCCGTTGGTGTCAGGAGCACATGCATGTGGGCTGAGCTGTGTCCCATACAGTCCATAGGCTGAAGCCCTAAGACCTCAGAATGGGACTGCATTTGGACATACGGCCTCTGAAGAGGTACTTGAGGTTAAATTGCGGTCATACAGGGGTCCCTGATCCAGGGTGACTGGTGTCCTTCGAAGCAGGGGGCGTTAGGACACAGACGTGCAGAGGACAGACCACATGAAGACAGTGAGGAGGCAGCCGTCTACAGGCCCAGGGAAGAGCCTCAGAAGGAGGCACCTGTGACCCTTTGACCTTGGACTCGCGGCCTCAGAACTTCGTTGCTGTGGAGGCCTAGTGAGCTTGCACAGCCCTTATCCACGGTGTCGTGTCATCGTGAGTGAGCTTCATTTCTCTTTGCCACAGGAATACGCTGCTGCAGACAAGCTGTCAGCCTGGCCCGTTATGTTCCTGAATGCCACCATTGTCAGCGTGGGTGAGGGGGGCCTCGGACACACGGAGTCATGGGAAAGGCATTAAAATGGCATTTATAGTAGAAAAGCAAAGTGTGAGAAGGCCCCATTTTTCTTTAATGACGCTGTTTTAGAGCAGCAAAATTGAGGGGAAGGTACAGACATTTCCCGTATCCCCCCTACCCTCTCTCCCCACGCAAACCCCACCGGATGGTACGTTTGTTACTGTTGGTGAACCTACAGTGACACACTGTGACACCCGAAGTCCATAGTTTCTGTCGCGGTTCGCTCTTGGTGAAGGCATCTGCTTTTTAAATAAATGACATTCTCCAGTGACGACTCGGGTTCAGCTTTGCACAGGATATTTCTGCGCCTTTGCAGACCAGTGAGGCTGGTGCTTGAGGTCTGTGGCCTGCATGTGGCGAGGCAGAAAGGAGACTAAAGACATTCTGTGTTCACAGCCTTCTGCAAAACGCTTGAAAGATGGCACTGCCTTACTTCTTATGAACTACTTTTTTCTGGGCGTGGTGTCCTGTTGTCTCATTTGGCCTCTGTGCCTTCCTGCCCCTATTAGTCCATGGTCCCGAGGGTCGGGAGAGGGCAGCAGAGATTCCTCAGATTTTTGTCCAAATGCAACAGAAGCTCCCAGAATGTCTTCCCCAGCTTCATGGTGGCATCAGAAACCTCGCTGTGGTGAACCCAGTGCTGGGAACTCGTGTAGGTGTGCCATCAGATCCAGAACGCACGCTTTGTATTGTCACTCTCTCCCCGGGGTAGCTTGTCACCCCGTCTCTCTGTTTAAACTTCTGGGCCTTTTCCTTGACATCTTCCCCTTTGCCTAAGGGTTTAGCCCACCTTGAATCCCTGTGCACCTGGGGTCACCAGCAACTTCGGTTGAATTTTGATAGGATCTTTAGGATCCTTAACGCATTATTTTAACATTTGGTTTATGTTGCTGCATATGTTTCTTCTGTAGAAATAAATTGCAATTTGCCTCTGGTACTGCCCTGTATCCTTGAACACTGTGCACAAATGAACTCACTAATGAGTTCAGTAAATGTTAAATAATTAGATAATTGGTGTTTTAAATGATATAGATTGTGCAGCCGTCTTTGAATTTTTATGGTGGTGTTTACAGTGTTCTAGTGGTAATTAGGGGAGTTGGTTGCGGTTTTTTGATAGAATAGGAGCTCATTATTTCCCCTATTACAATAATGAGATAGAAGCCCCTACCCTGAAAACCCCGTCTCCAGCACACGTTGTCGGGAGTGCATAACCAGACGTGGGGTGAGGGGTGCCTGCTTGGTTGTTCTCCCTTTTCTTTTGAGAAGAACTGAACTAACCTATACCTAGTCAAAAAGACCTCCTGTTCAGAAATACTCAAATGCTCATCTACAGATGTGATGGCAGGTAGGTTGGGGCAGCCGTCTCTGTCCAATATGGAGTACGGGACGTGCCTTACAGGCACGCGTCCCCTGCACTGGAAGGTATTCTTGACTTCCCCTTTGCACACACCAGAGAAGCCTCCACTTGGCTTCCATCGCCGCCGGCCTGGTCCTCCTTCCTCTGTGTGTGTGACAAGGCCGGTGGGGTCTTCGCGTGCGCAGAGGAGCCCGCCTGGTGCACCAGCCGCATCTTCAGGCTTAGAAGTCTTTGTAAAATTGAAAGCTTATCTGTCATTGATAAACAGCCAGATATAAACGTGGAACATCTTGGCGAACAGGCTGCGATGACACTGGCGGTGGTCTTTGCTAGGAAGTCCGGATCGACGTACTGCCCACCCTGGGTAACTGGAATAGCACGACGAGCCCCGAGCGCAGTGGGAACATGGCAGAATGGGAAGGTTTGTGGGTGTCTGTCTGGTCGTGCGCTTTTCCCTTTGCAGCAGGGAAGAACGTCAGTGTTGTGTGGCCTGTTCCCAGGATTTTTGTGTCTTAGGAGTCGTAAGGACAGTGCCGCTCTCTGCCTTCCCCTGGCCTGGGCCTGGCGGTGGGCCGGGGACAGTGCCGCTCTCTGCCTTCCCCTGGCCTGGGCCTGGCGGGGGGCCGGGTGGGGGGTGCCCTTTTCATCCTGCGTCCCCCTTTAAATGGCAGCCCTGGCGTCCTCTCCCGCTGCCTCTCCATCTGCGACGGGAAATCGTGTTAAGCACTGTGTGATTGTGAGCATCCGGGGACAATCGCCTGTGTCTTTTCTGTGATTGCCGCCCTGCCCCGTCCCGAGGAGAAGCACCTGCCGCGCCGCCGCCTTCCATCCGGGTTTTCTGTCCTAGCGTTTGCTCTTTTGTGAAAATACAGTTGATTTGGCATCTTTCAGAAAGTGTGTCAGATCATTTTCGCCATTTCTCTTTTTCCTTCACCTTTCTCTTATTTTCCGTTTCGCTGTTGGATACCCTTCTTAGGAAGTGCCGGGAGCGATGCTGCCGCGTGTCCTCTGCTCTGGGGCGGCGTGGGCTGTCCTTCCAGTCCTGTAATGGTGGGAAGAGCCATCATATTTGGCCTCTGGGATTCAGATCCGCTGTGTTGGGTCTTTGGGGGCTGGTCGGTCAGCAGTGGGGCGATGTCCTGGTCTCCAGGCTGTGTGCACTTACTGGGCAGATGAGGCACTGGCCCCACGCGTGGACGTTCGGTATTATGCTGCTCGTTTACCTAAACGTTCAGCCCTCCTTAGGTGAATGAGCTCATAAGTAGGGTAATTAAAGCAATATGGTACATCAGCTTACACTCCCCGTTTACCTGTGTACGATAGTTCCAATATTTGTTCAGAATGACTTTTCTCAAATATTTAATAAGAATTAATAATTGAATGTATTCTTGCCTTCTTCCTTCGCCCTGGGGTCCCATAAGATCTTTGAAGCTAAAACTAGTTTGGGCCCCTAAGGGGTTTATAGAAATTAGGTATGTCTGAGTATGGAAATGGCTGGCGTGGTGAAAAAAATTGAGTCCTTAAGTAATTTGCTATTCCCAGTGATAATTAGAAGAAACCCCTGTTCTAGCTCCATTTCCCAATCATTTTTTTTACTATTTTAGGGGAGCGTTCTTGAGGTTATTAGCTGCTAATTTTTTTTCATGTGATCCCACTGTAAGGTAAGTGGCTTTGGCATATGTGTTGCCTTGATGGGTTATTAAATTGTCACTTCTAAGAGATGAATGTAGGTTATAGAGTATGTTGTACCATACATCATTCTAGTCATCAGGAATGTTAACAAAACTGAATAAGAGTAAATTCTTTTAAATTTATGATTGCAAGTAGCAATTTTATTAGGTCCTTTAAAAAAAACAACAACAAACTTTTAAAGTCTTTCTCAAAATACACATCTTTGTTCTCAAAAGAGATCTGCAGCCTGCCCTTAATTTGTCTTTTGAAAGGCACAGGATGCACGCAAACGCCTCTGCTGTGGAAATAGACAAATGCCGCCATGCTCCTCGGGCAGCCTGCCTAGGAGTGGGATGTGTGCCGAGATTTACAGTGCATCACCTCAGCCGTCAGTCCCCTAAGTATTAATTTTAACTCCACTAATAAGAAACTGAACAAAAGTGAAATTATGAGTTCAGTAGTATTCTATGAAAGGTCAGTTGTTAAAAAGGCAGAGTCTGACATTCTGTGAAAAAGGTGCCTTCATTAATCATTCTGATCGGAGAGTGTGGGGCGTTCTGGACCAATACCCCTGCAGTGTGCTGTTTCGGGCCCGATGTGAGAGTTTTTATAGAAAAATAAGGATTATTTAGGCATATCTTGAGATAATGTAAAGAACTTATCTTTGTAATTTGAAGATGTGTGAGTAATATAGAAAATCTTATGAGATATGCTTTGGCACTTTGAAAAGGGAAAAACACCTGTTAATTTTATAAGCATATTATGGGAACGTAGTGTGGCCACAGCTACCCGTATTACGCGTAGCTTTGTTGCAGCCCGAGAAGCAGTGTCTTTCCCAGTGGATGAAGGGACATCCAGACATCTGCGTCCCCCAGAAGCACCGATCAGGTTTCTTTAGACTCGTTCATACTCTGTATTAACGGTGAAACTTACTATGCACGTTGGCCCTGTTCTGCAGAACCAATCACAGCCTACCTTCTGACTCGGCCCTTCTTTTTCTATGTGTTATTGCGGAGTGCCTACTGTGTGCACAGAACTTAGGCGCATCACATTAAATTATCTGAGTATTTTACATATCCCCCCAATGGAGTGTCAAAGTTGAGTACAGACATATACATTATTAAGCAGTTACGGGTGATGCGTTCATCAGTCGAGCATCTTTGGCCTGTTGACAGGTTGTTTTCATTCAGCTGTGACAGCGCAGTGTTGATGGGGCCAAAGTCTGTTTGCGTGTTCGCCTTGTCGGTGTGGCCGCTACGGAATTTCCCTGAGTCACTAAGCGTGGGGCTGACCCAGGACACTGAGTATTTCCTCTCTGAAGCTGATTATTCTCAGGCAGTTTTCTAAAGCTGCTTTCTGTAAATGGAAGGTTTCTTTTCTTGTTCTGTCCCATCAGGCCACAGTATGGCAGAAGTGACAGGAGCGTGCTGAGGTTGTCCCTTGGCACAGGGGCTGCTTGCTGCCGAGGAGAAGAAGGTGTTCTCTCAACATCTCCATCCGAGTCATGCGTGCTGCCCTCACACTCCCTGCATCTCACGTCCCTTACTCTGTTACAGACTCCTCCTTTACTGTACGGGAGACAGGTGCAGACCAGGCTGTGTCGTGGTGGGGACCGTCCCCGGCGTGGACATCTCCTTTGGAATTCCCTCTCCTGGCACAGACAGCGACAGGGTGGGAGAGGCAGTGAGCGAGAAGTGGGGGAGAGGCCTGGGCACGGGGTGACTTTGACCTTGGCTCCGCTGTACCCAGGAGGGCCTCTTCTCTGTATTAGCCCCCAAGGAGGGGAGCGGAAGCAGCTTGCACGTCACCTGTCCTGTGCCAGCCCCCTGGGTGTGGCCACACTTGCTTCTACAGGTGCGGACACGGAAGCTCAAAGCATAAGCAGTTTTCCAGAGTCCCACATCACCATGCTAACAGTTTTTTCACAAATGTGGCTGTTGAGGTAATACCTCGTCCGTTTTGTGGTGGCAGCAATCTCAGTCACCTGTGAGCACACTGAGTCCGCTCTGAAGTGTAGAATTATTCAGGGGAGAGTTTGGCTCAGTTTTACCAAGACACAAAGTTGATTAGATTCTACAAATAGCCTAAAGTGCTACGTCTGCAGTGCTACCATCCTGTTTCATGATTGTCATAATTTTTGCTTAATGGCTGTTTGTGCTACATTGGCCAGGTCCATGGGTTGCTTAACATAAATGATTACATTTGCTTATGATTAAAAACTTCCTCCATTAGAAAGGCAGCACCCAGACTCGTAAATGATTTGTTGTTGAAGCTTTATACTTCATTAGCCACGTCGTCAACTCCACGTCGTCAGCTAAGAGTTGTCTAAGAGTTAGGGACACTCGTAATGAGCTGTGTAATAGGGATCCTCCAGTGAAACAGAGAGGCCAAGTCTTCTCAGAGCAGCTTAGCACGCAGATAAAAGGGCAGCGAGCTCGTGGGGAGAGTGCTGGGCTGCGGCCTACGGCTCGCTCCCGCCCGACTCGGAATGGCGTGGGTGAATAAAGCGTTTTATTACTGGAACAAGACTTGTTGTAAAAAATTATATGCCATTCATGACCAAAATCCTTCAAAACACTCTGTCACCATTCCCCTCTGAACCCTGTAGCTTAAGCTTTAAGCATTGCACGAGTCTCTTGATATAGCGTTTTAAAAAAAAACAACAGGAGAAGCCGTTAAATGGTGTTTGGGAATGCCACTCCAGCCCTGCTGACGTCACGCGCTCCCCATTCCCGAGTGCTCAGCGGTGTGGGGCGCTGCAGCCCTGATGTCCTGTGTACAGTAACACAGGTGACTCTGTGGGTTATGAGCACAAGACTCCTAGCAAGGAGACGGAACTTCCTGGAATAACTGACTGCCTTAAATGTAACAGGCGTTTTTCTGAACAGACGTAAAATTCTTAATCTCGAAAGCAGCTGCTTTGCGGCTCAGGCAGCAGGGTGTTAGTTTTCTCTACTGGTGGTAATGTAATAGCACAAGCTTTGTTTCCTTATTATAGCAGCCCCCCCCCCATCTGCGGCTTCACTTCCCTAGGTTTCAGGTACCCGCGGTCTGAAAACCAGTGTCACCCACCTCCCTTCCTCTCATCACAGCATGTGTCATCTCACATCGTCACAAGAAGAAGGGTGGATGCAGGGCAATCAGATATTATGAGGGAGAGAGACCACATTCATATAACTTTTATTACAGGGTGTTACTATAACTGTTGTATTTTATTAGTTACTGTTAATCTCTAACTGTGCCTAATTTATAAGTTAAACTTTCTCATAGGTATCGATGCATAGGAAAGAACACACTATAGACAGAGCTCAGGAATGTCCCCGGTTTCAGGCATCCACTGGGGACCTTGGGACGTATCCCTGTGGATAAGAGGGGAGTGTCATGCAGATGGGACTAGGTTTGCTTTCTGAGCCTTGCGTGGTGACAGCGACCCTGGCTGGGGTGGGAGTGACACTGGGCCTGGAGGCTGCACACTTGGGCTAAGCCAGTCCTGACTCGGCCACTTACTAAATTGGTGACCTTGAACAAGCTATACAACCCCTTCCGGTTCACTTTGTTAAGATGAAGTCAGCAGCAACCTTACGCTATTTAGGGAAGGATGCGTAAGAACAGAGATGCACTCGATTAAAACGGTGCTTGGCACACAGCGGCCGTAAGCGGCCCTTCCACAGATACTTCAGCGTCCGCCATGCGTGCGTGGCCGAGTGCTGGACGCGGGCGAGCGCAGCTCTGTGTGTCGGCCGTGCTCCGAGTGCGGTTGGCGGCCCCCGCCGGCTGTGGTCCTCACTGGCCCTCGGGCTGGAGCTGGGTCCTGCTGCTGTGGAGGCAGAGTCTCCGGCTTCCTGCGGGCCGTGGCTCTCGCTGGCCAGTCCTGTGGCCTCAGGCCCTACTTTGTCCCCTGCCCTCATATGCTCTGTAGGGTTCCATCTCAGGTGTATGTTTAAAGGGTCTTTGCTATTATAAGAGGCCGTTTTTTAAATCAGGGCTTTTGTCCTGCCAGTTCCCTTTGTCACTGAGAGAACTGGAGGCTGCGTGTGTGCACACAGTTCCCCTGTCAGCCCTTTACTGTGTCGCTTGCAGGCAAGGTCGGAGGATGGACCGTGCTGCCCGGTAGAGAGCGGTTCTGTCATTCATGGGTTGCTAATTTTTGGAGCACTGCAATACAGTTAAATATACTTAACCTTAAAATCACCCTGAGCGTGATTGAATGTCTGACTCACTGGCCCCTTCTGGTGCTTCTGGGGCCTCTGTTTGATCATTATAAGGAGGAACCATCCTTGTGCTGTTGGGGATGGATTGTTTCAGTGGCTTAAATGCCCAATAATTGAGCACTTCCCCTCTGCCTCTGTGCCCCGTGTCCGGCAGATGGAGAACTGTGACCCTTTGTCTGGCTTTGCTGTGGCTGTGTCGCCCTCTGTGTTTGAAAATGGCCGGAAGCAGTGTGATGAGGGGCTGGGCGGGTGTAGGCCTCGGTGGGTGCTGAGTGCCGGGACAGCCGTGCTGCCCGCAGGAGGGACGGGGCCTTCGCCTGGCTGTTTCCGAGAGCGGGCGCCTCCCCTCGCGGCCTTTCCCTGCCTCCCTCCCTCTGTCTCCTGCACCATCTGTGGCTCCGCCTTCTTCCCCACCCTTCTCCGAGTCCCGCTCACTGTTTGTGCCCTGCGGGTTCTGGACTTTGCTCCCCGTGGGTGTCCCGAGCTGGGCTGTGGGTCCAGAAGGTCCTGTCTGCGGCCCAGTGTCCCCTGTGGCCGCCGCCTCCGGCCTCTTCCTCCAGCGTGCTGCCCGAGGATGCCCCATAGCAGATTTCCCCCAGCACATTAGAGCCTTCGTAAGAGGAGGCAGGGCCTTGACAAAGCGACATGCGACGTTCCTCCACTCCCCTAGATAAAGAGCGGCCCCTGGACTGGGTCTGCATACGTGTTTCCAGTGCGCTGGGGGCTGGGTGGGGCAGCTAGATGCCTGGCTGTGCACGTGAACTTCTGATGCGCCCAGAGTGGGGACACAACCCGCTCTACGCTGTGTCGTGATGGCCTCGTACATGGAACGTAAAGAATTATAGGTACCTTGAGCTACTGACAGGTAAGAGACAGTAAAAAAAATAGTGAGAGACGCAGTGTAGCCTGTGAACTGATCTACAAGGCCATGAAAGCATCACTTTGAATAATATGTGGTGGGTGTGTTAGGAAAATGCAATACTGGCGTGTGGGCCTCTCAGCCCCTCCGATTGGCGCTCTCATATATCTTGTTGGATGATGAATATGCTGCTGTATGTTTCAGCTGTTCATGTCGTGTGGCTGAAAGAAAAATATACAGAAAATGAATGTAAAATATTGAAATTTAGAAGTTGATGTGCTCAACTATAATTTCTTCTCCTTTGGATGTGGCAGACACTTTCCTAATTACACAGTGTGTAGCATGCCCCTGTGTCAGATGCCACGTGTAGCATCCAGCATAAATCCTTCCCTGAGCAGCCTGTCTGCCTGGGTCACAGCCCTGAGAACGTGGAAACGGGACGCGGAGGAGTGAGCCCTTATGCGTGCCCATCTGGACTTGGGGCTCTAATGTGAGACCTCCAAGCGTTTGATGAGTGAGTATTACCTGAAGGGGTTCATTTTGCAGTCTGGACATCGAGCTGGCTCCCCGCTCCCACTGCGGCCCTGGATCCCTCCTTTTCACTCTGGGTGGCTCCGTCTGGAGCAGCCTGTCAGGGCCCCTCGCTCAGGGCCAGGGATGGAGGCTGCACCAACGGCTGCAGTCAGCCTCCCATCCTGTCACATTCCCTGTGCAGTGTGCTCTGCCTCCTCGACACTGGGGTCCCCAAGCCACCCCACAACTCACCAGCAGGACTTGGCGTAGGGTCATCCCAAGGCTGTGATTTATTACAGGGAAAGGACACAAAGCAAAAATGAAAAGGGGCGGGGCGGGGTCCTCAGGCCGAGTCGGGACAAAACGGGCACGCGAGCTTCCGGGAGTCCCCTCCCGTTGCAGTGACACAGGACACAGTGACTTCCTCCAGCTGGCAGCATGTGTGTGGCCCCCACGGGTGTCCTTGGAGGGTGGTCATGTGGCCGTCCTCGGCACGGGACCAAAATTCCGGACGCCCCGGGAAAATGTGTTCCCACGGCTTGTGATGCCGAATGGAAAACCCCATGGCTTGTACCAACAGTTCAGGCAACTCTCCTGGAGTGCCCAGGGCCCAGCCGAGGGCAGCCGCGGGGGCCTGCCACGCGCACCGTGTGCGCATCTCTCCTCAGGTGCTGGGGTCTCCACCCGCCCGTGGAGCTGGCCTGGCCTGCGGCTGGGGCCGCGGAATGTGGCCGACGTGGGCGTGCGGGAAGCTGGGGCCCAGGCCTCGCATGGCGGCTTCTGCTGGCACCTTCTTGGGATCAGAGGCCATCATGAGAGGCCACGTGGCACAGTTGTCGCTGACAACCCGGGCCCAGGTGGTTTGCTGGCTTCTTGCTGCCGTGTGAGTGACCGCAGGCAAGGCCATCAAACTGCCCACTCCGTTCAGACTGCCCCCGCACAGAAAAAAGCGCTAGTATGTCATCGTGGTTTGAGGCCACTGTGTTTCGGGGTGGCGGTTATGCCGCGGCTGCTCCTGTGTGCGGCCGTCATCCGCACCCCGTCACGTGAAGTGTGTGTCCTGCCCGCTCTGCCCTCGGTCCCTCCGCATGTTCCTCGGCCCAGACCCCTGTGTCCCGGCCTGACCTGTGAGCACAGCTCACACCTGTCGTCGTGTGTTGCGTTGACACTTCTCATGACCACCGCCTGCCGCTTCCGCCGGCCCCTCTGTCCCCTTCACCTTCCTGGCTGTGGCTTGCCTCGGTCCCCCTCGAAATGCCCTCCTCGCTCCCTCTTGGAATGCCTGATGCCCTTCAGGGACCGCCCAGATGCCCCCTTATAATTGGTGCCCCCTGCATGGGGTCTCCCAGCGCCTTCACTCGCCCGTGAGTCCTTCCCTGCTGTCCACGCTCAGGTTTCAGAAGAGCTGGCGGCTTTGTCTCCTGGCCGGCTCTGCCCTGCCTCCCCGCGCAGCCCAAGTGCCCAGGGATGACGTGCATGTCATCTAGATAAGTCTTCCTGCTGACTCAGGTTGAGACATGAGGCAGGACCCCACGGACTCCAGTGGGTTCAGACCCTGAGCCTGCCATCGGTCTGAGGACAGAGGGCGTGGGACGTGACTGATTTTCTGGGTCGTGTTTTGCTCCAGTCATTTTTGGGGTGGTTGGGGGCATTCTACCACACAGCACAGTTCTGTGCTCCCTCGTTGGGGTGCTGCGGTCTGGGGGCCGGGTACCAGGATGGCTTCCTGCAGGGCGGTAGCAGCGTCCCCGTGTCCTGGGGCCGCTACACTGAGTGACAAGCTGAGTGATCTGTCATCTTCAGTGATCAGTACGGGGAAGTGCCATCTCTGTGTGCCCGGCGGCCATGTGTAACTGTTACAGATGGTGCTGTCACCTTCCCTTGGCCCAAGTCTGTGTCAGGAACCCCGGGCCCAGCATGAGCAGGACATCTGCTCTAGAAACCTGGAAAGGGGGTATGCAGAGCTGCTCTGTTCCCCTTTGTCACTGGAAACCCTCGCGGCCACCCGTCACCCTTCATCCCCTGCCTTTCGTGGCCACTGTTTGGGGCGGGGGGAGCACTGCCTGTTGTTCCCAGAAGAATGAATGCCCCCAGCCATCTCCTGGCCCCAGCCAGTGTCCCCACCATGGGCCCTGGAAGAGTGGCTCTCTGGGTAGCTGATGGCTTTGTTCACCCAGATGCACGCCTGCCAGCCAGCGGTCGGTGGTGGCTGGCTTGCCAAGTACCACTGAGCATCCCCAACCCCCAAGCTCTCCAGGAGGGCACTGTATCCCTGAGAAGATTCAGAAACCTCAGGCAGAGTGTGGGTTTGGGATGCCCCACTAGCGGGTTAGAAATCCTACCCCCAGTCAGAAGGCAGGCAAGTGGCAACCTTATTCAAGGAAAAAAATTTCCTGGAGTCTGGGTACAGTATCTTAGTAATAAAAACACTAGTGCAGATTTACTGGTGCAGGAGTTTTAACGGTAATACTGTGGAATGGTGGGTTATTTTGTGTTCAAGCGCTCCATTTATCACAAAAATGATGATATACAAATCACTTCCATATCACAAAATGTTCTTGGTCAAAATTGGCTTGAGGCAAGTGATATCTTCGAGTAAACAGTATATGAAGACCATATCTTAAAATGATAGATCACCTAATTTTGTTCTGACAGAGGTTTTTGCCGCAACAAACATCTGTCATTGAAATACCAATTCAGAGATATGGAGGCCAAATTGTAGAGGTTTTCTTGGATTTGTCACTCCTAACTTAAGAATGCTGCTGTTCCACGTCGTAGCTTTTCTGGGATATTAAGCGGTGTTGCCGTTTAAGGCATATTAAAACAAAATAGAGAGAGAGCCTCCTGCTTTCCATGAAGCCATGCGCCGGGAAGTGTGGATGTCAGGACGGGCTGAGAATCAGGGGCTGTGGCCGCCAGGTACACATCGCCTTAAGCGCACGTGCAGTTGGGATTTTGAGCCCTGGAGTGAATCCCCAGGGGGACGGAGCTTGGCACCGCGCCCACCCTCCGGGTTTCGTGCATTCACTTCATTTTTGTTCTCCATTAAGGACTCTGATTATCATGTTATTCCCAAGATATGATGTATCATTTTGGTGCTGTCCTGATGAGGAGCAGGCTTACAAAGCAGGACAATGGTGATGTCATGGGCCCTGGGCCTTTTCCTTGGCATTCCTCCTTGTCAGGAGGTCTCACTTGGAATCCTGCTCAGGACAAGTGTCCTGGGATTTGAGAGGCAGAGAAGAATCAGACATTTCCATGGCATCCACCAAAGAACTTTTCCTGTGTTCCACTCCAAGTTAAAAGAAAAAAAAAATCTTGGTCCAAAACTTGATTCTATGATAGTTTTTAAAAAACTATAGACTGGAGATGCTTTAGGAGACATTCTAGAAATTTGCCATTGGTAACCAATTCTTAGACTGTTAAAAAAAAAGTCATTGTTAGTGGCTCCTTGGGCAGCTCCGCAGGGCCCAGAGAGGGCTGTCCGGCTCCTGGCCAGCCTGCCCGGTCCCCACCGTGTGCGCCCTGCCTGCTGACAGAACCCACCGGGCTGCCATTTCCTCCCGTGGCTTCAGCAGCTCCGTCCATGTCCCCGTCACATTCTATTGATCAGATTCGATCCTGGAATCCAGGTTTTCACTACCTTCTGCCTTTTGTTGCCTTAGAAAATATCATCAACACGTTAGAGGTCACTTTTCCCAGGAGCTGTGCAATCCGTCCTGACAGCGCGAGACCAGCCGTGGTGAGGCTTGGAGCTCGTGTCTCGTAGACAGTGAGGTCAGGGGCGTCAGAGTCGGGCTGCCCGGCCCCACTCCAGCTCGGGCAAGTTGCAGTATGCTTGCTTCGCAGGGTGCTAATGTGACGATGTCTGGAAGACCCCCAGCCCAGGCCCGGGTGGCAGTGAGTGGGGGTGATGCTGGTGGTGAGCATGGCGACGGTAGCTGTTGTCTTCATCCTGTTTGGTGTTAGACTGGAGATGAGTCGGGAGGAACCCGACACAGATCCCCGGCCTTTCATGAAGGTTTACATAATAACCAGTTCACTTGTCCAGCTTAAGGCCAGCCCTCCACACACTTCTCAGTCAGACGGCCATCACCCTAGCTGCCTGGACAGCGCCCCCTTGCCCTGTGTGTGTGGAGGTGACGGACCTCGCCTCTTGTTCTCCCTGGGACCTGGCTTGGACAATACGATATGTGGCCCCTCTATGGCCACCCATGTGCTTGGCCATGTGCGAGCCATTATGTCGGGCCAAGAGCTGACAACTTCGGTGGGTCTGCGTGGGCGCAGGAGACCCTCCTCTACTCACTGGCCTTGATACGCCGGGAGAGGGGCGGCCGGCCGGCCGACTGATCCAAAGTATCGTTCAAGTGGGGCCTGAAGGAAAGTGTGACGAGGAGCCCAGTGCCGGGCAGTGCCACTGCAGACGTGCCCGTGCCCACTAGGACACGTGTCCCCCATGGTGTGACAGCCGAGGTGCGTGCAGGTCGTAACGTCCTTTCTGCTCTAGAAGGTGACGACAGTCACACGGTTTTTGTTTATTTTTTTTTCCTTTTTGGTTACATCCGGAGAGTGATTCTATCAAGAGTGTCCTTTCTGTCATTCTTTGCCTCAGCACTGCTCACTCGGAGCGTTGGCTGACGGGAGCCGCAGCTAAAACGCATCCCCTTTTTGGGAACGCGGGGGGCACTTCCATTTCTCTCTACCAAGTGCGTGGCCACCCTCACAGGCCCCCATGGCCTCCCTTTGTTTGAATATTATCATTGGGCTTACTGTCACTAGTAACGAAACCGGGGTCCCAATAGTACAAGAATCCAAGGTTTTGAGTAGGAACAAAGGACCGTCATGTTCCGTCCTTAACCGAGGTTTCTGTTTGAGAAAACACACCGTCCTGCACCCAGTTTCCGAGGCCCTGTTGCTGGGTGGGGCTGCAGCCCCACCTTACGCTCTCAGTCAGGTGGTTCCAGGCCGGGGCCTGGCGGCAGCTCGCTGGCGTGCCCTGTGACGTTGCCAGGTTCTCCTGCCAGGGCCACCCGCCTCACATCCCGGGCCTCGGGACGGGGACCTGCGACGTCTGTTTTCAAACCAAGGTATTTTGTGAAATATTGTAGTGAGCTGATCAAAACTGGTGAAGCTGATGAAGTGAAATAAAAATACTGCCGTGAAAATTATTTTAGTGCAACATAATGAGTTCTGTTTTTCATATCTGGCAGATATTACCCACTAAATCTAATCTGCAATGCTGGAAATTATGCCATTTTTTATGATTTGTTTAATTTTGACTGAAAAAAATTGACTATTCATCGATTCTTGACCTGCGAGTATTGAGGGAAAAATTTAGTTAATAAGAATTTTCATGAGGTGTAAATTTAAATGTATGAGGACTGTGCCTACTCTGTAACACTACAGACATTAATTTAAAAATTCTATAAGAGCCTGAGGGCCCGGGGTGTCTGAAGAACGGAGCGTGGAGGCAGGTCTGGCTGTGAACCGGTGGACGAGGTCTGTTTATATTGCGGGGCTACCGGGATATCCCTGGGTTTCTCCCCATCTGTGGCTGGGCGTGGCTGGGCGCAATTAGAAGGATTTGGGTTCTAATCTGCCTTCCCGTGAAATGTCATCAGTGGACGCAGGAGTAACAAGTGCGGTGGGAATCAGGTGACGCGGCCAGCTTGTGCCGAGCGCCCTCCAGAAAGTTTTCTCCCTCCGCCCCATTTCTGCAGGTCAGAGAGGGCTTTGAGGAAGTCATAAAAAATGAAGGATCCTAATATTGATGTTGGAAAATGTGAGTGAATGGCATTCTTTACACACCTCAACTGTCAACATTTCTAATCAAATCACCCAGCCTCCTTACTTCTTAAATGATACTGGCAGGAGTTGCTGTAATAAACACCCCTAAGTCTAATGAGAGGCCCGAAGGCAACTTCAAATGTATGAATTCATTATAATTGAACAGCGTAATCTGCAGGGCAAGGATGCCTGCTGCCCAGGCCCTTCCCCTCACACAGCTTGGGTGTTTTATGAAAAATGTTCCACATTTTGTTTACAACGTATTGCTGTTGTTTGAAGTATTGTATGTTCCTGTAGTACATGAGATGGGGCCGCATAATGGAGGGAAAATCAAGGAGGCAATCTTTCATTTTGTTCTCGTATGAAAAATTCAAAAGACTGAAAACTCACCCAGAGAAATTTTGCAAGCATATTATTTTCCAATGTTTCGATCAATTTGTCTGTCAAGCATGCTGAGAGGTGGAAGGGGCCAGCAAAAGCAATTTAGCTTGTGAGGTCCAAAACAGAAATGTTTTAGGGAGCCTTGTCACATGTTATTCCTTTGTATTAGAACCACCGTGTGTTTTATTTGCTGGTCATCTTATGAAGAGAAATTGATATCAATCATCTGAGTAAGCTATGAATATCTGATATAAATATTACTCTTACATGCATACATCAGAGCAAAATATAAATTAACCTCTTAATGCAGGCGAGAACCTGGAGTGACAATGGGCCCTTGTTTTGGCTTTCCCAGTTAACAATTCACCGTGCATTTTAATTGATTGTACCCAAGTGACACTGTGGGGACATCTTGCTTATGAACACTTCTGACCCTGCCAGGCTTTAATTAAGCTATAATCTTCCTACAGTAAGTACATCTGGGATTGATAAACCTATCTAAACCGTGCTTGCAATCTAAGTGCTATTTTTTTTTTAAAAAAAAATGGTGCAGATCTGGGAGTTTTAAATAAGGGGCTTTCGTTGAGCTTCCAGTTAATTTTTTTTTCTTTATTTGGGATTTGTTAAGATCAACTTGTGTTAGGAGTAGTTCATTGTAAGATGCACATGCAATTTCAGTGAAACTTTCTTACGGGAAACCTATAATTATATAATTGCTATGTGCATTCCTAACCCTTCCTTCAAATCTTTAGTGAACACATTAAGGTTATTTTTTCAGAAAAGATATAACTCAAGGAAATTAATTTAAATCAGTTGGCTTATAAAGACGGTGGTTTAAATGTAATTGGTCACATCAGTCAGAGTCTCCCTTCTGCAACAGCCTGACTTGGAAGGGCTGGGTGTGTCTTCTGGGTGGCGGACTGCTGTTCACAGGGCATCATGCTCCTCGTGAGTGTCACCCTTCTGTACCGTTTCTCGGAATTTGTAATTAGGTGTAATGATGAGCAGGCTGGAGGCTTACCAGACAGTGGATGCTGGTGCATGGAAATAAGCCGTGACACAGTGAACCAGTAAACTTTCCCATCAGTGTGGAGGCTAACATTGTGTTCTTATGGAAAAAGGCGTTGAAACACAATTGCCGATTAATTGTGACAATTTGGGACAGAGACGGTGCCATCGGTAGCTGTTACAAAGCACAATTGAGATAGCTGGTTTTTTTCTTTCAGTGACCGCCTTATATTTTACTGTATATGTGTGTGTCTACATGATGAGCCAACATTTCTGTTGTCTTAAACAATCTCCTAAGTGATACATGTTTAGAGTCTTTCTAGTTTTTTGCTTGTCTGGTTAGTTGGTTGGTTGGTTTTCTCCTTGTTTGGTTTAGAGCTGTTTCAGGCACCATTCATTGTAAATATCTTTGTATAGATATCTTTGAGAAGTAGAATTAAAAATTTAGATGTTTTCGAATTGTCCTCACTATTTTAAATTTTTATATTGTAATTGGGTGAGGTGGAACATCTTCCCTTAGGTTTATCGGTCATTTGTGTTTCCTCAGTGAGATGCTTGCTTGCTTTTCTGTTGGATCATTAGGTCTTTTTCTTATTGATTTGTGAGAACTTTTTGCATATTAATAATTGTCATTTCAGTTTTGATTTTTGTCCAATGAAAGCTTTTCTCAGAAAAAATTTTACGTAGTCAGATTTTATTTAATTTTTTATTTTGGCATTGGTAAAATTGTCAGATTTTAAAATATCTTTTTCGGTGGCTCTCAGTATCATGGAATGCTTACAGTGGCCTCATTTACCTTAATTTTTGGTAGCCATCTATGCTAATTTTCTATCACTCTTTTGGTATTTACATTTTCATCTACGATTTATTTGAAATGTATTTTATTTTTCAAGGAATTTTCTTGGAACCCATCTTTATTTTTATCCAAATTCTTGAACAACTTTTTATTTTTAACTACTTTTTATCTATCTGCATTTTACAAAGACAAGAAAACACTGTGTGCTGACTCTGCTGTAGTTTATTATCCAATCCTTAACCATATTTTTTTTGCAATGTACAATGGATGTGTATTTTTTAAAAGGAGAGTATAAAATCTAGCTTATTTAATATTTGTTGTAAGAGTTCTTCTAAGACCATTAGATTGAGAATATTTTCCTTGGGTCCTAAATAAGTGGTGGGGTAATTTTGATAGTTGGATTTTCACATAATTAAGCGGCTATAAATCATTTTGAAGGAGGCAAAAGCACCTCGCTGAGGACTGCGCTCGCCGTAGTGCTGTACACCAAGGGCAGGATGTCCCGGGACGCCAACCACTAACCACAGCCAGCCCTCCGTGTCGGCGGGCTTTGCGTGGATTCAACCCAACATGAGCAAAAGCAGCATTTGCGGTCTGCAGTGGGCAGCCCACAGATGTGGAGGGCTGACTGTGTGTATTGTTCAATTGCTCGTTTATACAAGGGACTTGAGCGTTCCGGATTTTGATATCCATGGGGCTCCTGGAACGATCCCCCCTTGGATAAGCAGGATGGATGACTAGAGTATTCCCAAAGTCTAGGAATTAATTGAATTCATAATTGTTAATTGTCTCAGATGATGCTGTTATTTACATGCAAGAGAATTTCATGTAAGAGAATTTCATGTAAGAGAATTTCATATAAGAGAATTTCATGTGCTAAATTTTCAGCAAATACTTCGAATGCTATCTGCAGCTTCTTGAGCTTTTTGAGCAAAAAATCACTTTAAAAGTAAGTAAATACGAACTTTTTTTTCCTGCCACGTAGAATCACATTAACTTTTAGAGAAAACCACTGGTGTAAGGCTTGGCCTGTGTCAGGCAGCCTTTTCCACTCTTAGGAGATTGTTGAGTCATACCTTTTCACTTTTTCCAGCTGTACTGAGGTGTAATTGTCAAACAAAATTGTAAGGCATTTGAAGTGTGCAATGTGATGATTTAATACACATTGAAGATGCTCCTCGTTGAGCTGACATGTCTGTCAGCTCACGGATTTACCTTTTGTTTTTGGTGATAACGTTTCCATTCTCTGTGCGCAAATTTCAATTATACAAAGCAGTGCTATCAACTCGAGTCACCATGGTATACATCAGACCCTCAGATTTTCATTTTATAACTGAGCTTATGCCCTTTACCAACCTGTTTTCCCCAGGTCCTGGAAACTACTTTTCTGCTGTTTCTCTGAGTTTAACTTAGTGGTTTTTTTAATTCCACATATAAATGACACCAGACAGTATTGGTCTGTGTTGGCTTGTCTTTCTTAGCACAATGCCTTCTCCCTTCATCCATGTTGTAACAAATGACAGGACTTACTTTTTTAAGGTGACTAATATTTTATTGTATATGTTTACAAGACATTTTCTTTATCCTTTCATCCGTTGATGAAAATGTAGGTTTTTTTCCATGTCTCGGCTATTCTGAGTATGCTGCAATGAACTTGGGAGTGCAGATATCTCTTCAAGGAAATTTCATTTCCTTCGGGTCTGTACCAGAAGTGGGATTGCTGGGTCATAAGGTGGTTCTGTTTTTAATTTCTTGAGGAGTCTCCGTACTGTTTCCTGTACTGACTGTGCCAGTTCACACTCCCACCCACAGTACACAAGGGTTTCATTTTTGTTCATATTTTTGCCAGCATTTGTTATCTGTCTTTTTGATAATAGACATGCTAACAGGTGTGAGGCGATAACCCATTGTTTTGATTTTTATTTCCTCGTTGGTCAGTGAAGTTGAGCGCCTTTCACATACCTTGTGGCCATGGGTATGTGTTCTTCGGAAGGATGTCCTTTTCGTGCCCTTGCCCGTGTTTGAATTGGATTCTCTGGAGTGCTTTTTTATTTGTTTGTTTTGCTATTGAGTGGTATGAATTCCTTGTATATGGATATTAACCCCATATTAGATAAGTGATATGTGATTTGCAAGTATTTTGTCCTACTCCGTGGGACGCCTCTTCAGTTTGTTGATGGTTTCCTTTGCTGTACAGCCTCCTAGTTTGATGTGGTCCCACTTGTTGTTGACTTTTGCTTGTGTTTTCGCTTTTGGTGTCAAATCCAAAAAATCACTGCCAAGACCACTGTCAAGGAGCTTACCCCCGATGTTTTCTTCTAGGAGTTTCATGGTTTCAGGTCTAACTTGAAAATTTTTTAATCCATTTTGAGTCAGGTTTTGTTTATGGTGTAAGATTGGGATCCAGTTGTATTCTTTTGCATGGGGCTGTTCAATTTTCCCAACACCTTTTGTTAGAGAGACTATCTTTTCCCCACTGTATATTCTTGGCTCCTTTCTTGAAAATTAATTGACCATATGTACATGGCTTTATTTCTGGGCTCTCTTATTTTATTTTTTAAGGACAGTACCATACTGTTCAGTTTGGAATCACAAATGTGATACCTCCAGCATTATACTTCATTGTTGCTTTGGCTATTTGGGGGTCTTTTGTGGTTTCATACAAATTTTAGGATTGTTTTCCAATTTCTGTGAAAAGTGCCATTAGAATTTTGGTGGGGATTACATTGAATCTGTAGATTGTTTTGGGTAGAATGGACATTTTAACAGTATTCTTCCTATCCATGAATGTGGAATATCATTTCATTTGTTTGAGTCAACTTCAGTTTCTTTGATCAGTGTCTTACACTTTTCAGTGGACAGATCTCTCACCTCCTTGGTTAAGTTTATAACTAGGTATTTTATTTTCTGTTGCTATTATGAATTGGATCATTTTTAAAATTTCTCTTTCTAATAGTTCATCATTGATGTACAGAAAAGCAACTGAAAAAAGAAAAAGAAAAGAAATGCAACTGATTTTTTGAATATTTTTGTATCCTGCAAATTTACTGAAATCCTTTATTAGTTCTAACATTTTTTGGTGAGGTTTTTAGGATTTTCTACACACAATACCATGTCATCTTCAAACAGACATTTACTTCCTTTCTAGAAATAAAGGCATAAAGAAATAAAGGGTGCCCTTTCTTTCTTACTAATTGCTCTGGCTTGGGCTTTCAGTACTATGCTGAATAAAAGTGGTGAGAGTGGGCATCTTTGTCTTGTTCCTGATCTTACAGGAAAAGCTTCTAGCTTTCCATCATGGAGTGTGATGCTAGCTGTAGGCTTGTCAGAGATGGCCTTAATTATGTTGAAGTGTGTTGCCTCTATACCCAGTTGGTTGAGAGTTTTCATCATGAAAGGATGTTGAATTGTGCCAAATGCTTTTTCTGCGTCTACTGAGAGATGTCCACATGGTATCTATCCTTCATTTTGGTAGTTTGGTGTATCATGATTTGCAGATGCTGAAACATTCTTGCTTCCCTGGAATAAATCCCACTTGATCATGGTGCATAATCCTTTTGACGTATTGTTGAATTCAGTTTGCTACTATTTTGTTCAGGATTTCTGTATCTATGTTCATGAGGGTATTGGCCTATAATTTTCTTTTCCTGTAGTGTCCTTGGCTTTGGTAGCCAGGTAATGCTGTTGGCTTTGTAAAATGAGTTTGGAAGTGTTCCCTCCTCTTCAGGTTTTTGGAAGACTTTAAGAAGGATTGGTATTAGCTCTTCTTTGGATGTTTGGCAGAATTCACCAGTGAAGCCATCTGGTCCTGGACTTTTCTTTCTTGGGAGGTTTTTGATTCCTGATTCCATCTTCTTACTCGTAATTGGTCAGTTCAGATTTTCTATTTCTTCATGATTCAGCCCTGGCAGGTTATGTTTCCAGGAATTTATCCATCTCTTCTAGATCATCCACTTTGTTTGTTATATAATTGTTCATAGAGTTTCTTACGATCATTTGTATTTCTGAGCTACCCGTTTTAATGTTGAGTCTCCATTTATAATTTTGTCTTTTCTTTGTTTACTCTCTAGTTAAAGGTTTGTCTATGCTATGCTTAAGAAAACAACTCTTATCTTTTTTATTGCCTTTTAGCCTCTATTTTATTTATTTTCATTTTGATCTTTATTATGTCCTTCCAACTACTTTTTTGGCATAGTTTGTTCTTTTGTTCTAGTTCCTTGAGGTATTAATTTGAGATCTTTCTTTCTCTTAGTGTAGTCATTTGTTGCTATAAACTTCACTCTTAGAACAGCTTTTGCTGCATCCGGGAAGCTTTAGTATGTTATATCTCCCTTTTCCTTTGTCTCAAGGTATTTTTTTTATTTCTCTTTTGATTTCTTTGTTCACACACTAGTTGTTCAGAAGCGTGCCATTTAATCTCCACATATTTGGGGATTTTCCAGTTTTCTCCTTGTAGTTGATTTCTAGTTTTATACCATTGTGGTTGGAAAAGATGCTAGAAATGATTTCAGTCTTCTTAGACTTAAGACTTGATTTGTGGCCTAACATATGATCTGTCCTGGAGAATGTTCCATGGGCACATGAGAAGAGCATGTGTGCTGCTGTGGAGTGGAATATTCTATGTCTGTGAGGTCCTTCTACTCTAACGTGTAGGTTAGGTCCAGTGATTCCTTATTGATTTTCTGTCTGGATGATGTGTCCATTGGTAAATTGGGGTATCAAAGTCCTCTGCTGTTACTGTGTTGTTATTCATTTCTCCCTCCAGATCTGTTAAAATTTGTTTTACATATTCAGGTGCTCCTATGTTGGGTGCATAAATATTTACAAATATTACATCATCTTGATGAACTGACCACTTTGTCATTCTATAATGACCTACTTTGTCTCCCTGTAAAGGCCCTAAAGTCTATTTTGTCTGCCCCTGATTTCTTTTGGCTTCCATTTGCAAGGAATGTCTTTTTCCATCTCTTCGTTTTCAGTTTGTGTATCCTTAAAGCTGAGGTGAGTCTCTTGTAGGCAGCATACACTTGGGTTCTAGGTTTTTCCTTTTTTTTTTTTTAATCTGTTCAGCCATTCTATGTCTTTTGGTTGGAGAATTTAGTACATTTACAATTAAAATAATTAATATCAATAGGTGTAGACTTACTAGAGGTGCTTTATTTGTTTTCTGGTTGTTATTTTAAATTGTTTTGTTCCTTAATTCCTTTATTTTCTCTTGCTCTCTTTGTGATCTGATGATATTCTTTACTGGTATTCGTAGATTTTTTTCTCTTTATCTTTTGTGTATATACTATAGGCATTTGATTTGTGGTTCTTACGTAAAACATTTTATATCTATAACAGCCTGTTTTAAGCTGATAACTCCATTTTTAAAGTTGACTTCTAGTTTATTATAAATTCTCATATTTCTTTGATTATGTTTTCTGAGAAATTTTAGAAAACTTTTGCTAAAGATATGAATGAGTATTTAGTATTTTGATGCATATAGCTTTGTGTCATATTCTACTCACAGGACTTTATTGTTTATTCCTGAAATAATTATTTGCAGACAGACCTAGGTTCTGATCTTAAACTCTGCCACCATCCAGCTGCGTGGCCTGGAGGGGGCTACCCAGTGACCTCTGCTTTGATTCTCGGTCTGTGAAATGGAAATCACAGCACTGAGTTGTGGCGGGTGCTGGGGGCCCTACTGGGCACTGTGCTGACACTTTGTAAGCACAGTTCCTGCCAGTCCATTATCGTAAACCTCCTCAATGGAGCAAGTGTTTTTCCTACCAATTTTCCCTGTTTAGAAGTTAAGACTTTACCGGCTTTACAGCTATTTCAAAGCCAGTTTTTCCTTTATTTCTGTCAAATCACTTCTATCCGTGATTCTCCTTCCCAGCAGATAATTGACATATTAGGAGGCAGGGCATGGCCAGCTCTGACACACGGGCGAGAGGAAAGCCCTGGGCGGTGAGTTCTGATCCCCGCAGCTGTCCAGAAGCCATGTGGCCCCAGGGCTTCCTTGAGACTCTGCCCTGTGCTGTTTCCATCTGTGATGGGCATCATGGACAACCCTGCAAAGTTGTCGTGCGTGGAAATGGGTTTGTAGATTGCCTTTCACGTAATAGGAGCTCATATAGAGGAAGCCAGCGTTATTGAGCAACTTAGAAATATATTTTTTCTTTATATCCTCTCCTTACCACCACTTCTTCCAAGTTGTATCGGTTTTACTAAAATAATTTTAAGTTTCTTTGGTTTTGTGTACCTCTCAATGAGGTAATGGTTAAGGCATTTTATAAAGTTCAAAGTGTTGTTGACATTGGTCATTCATGACATTGGTCATTCGTTGCCTCATTTAAGCCTGGTGTAACCTTAACCAACTGTGTCTATTAGAAGGGATAAGTAAGTTTAGAATGATTCAAATGTCTCATTTATATCCACATTAAAGTAAAACAAGAGATTAAGATTTGTTAAGCATTTTCCAAAGTGGAAGACAAAATAGCCATCTTTCCTGACTCCTGTGTATGTGGCCCACCCTGGCAGTTCAGAGATGGGATTGCCCTCAGCACCCTGTTAACCAGGGCTCGGCCTCTTTAGCCGCCTCCTTCCACTGTGGGCACAGCAGCCCCAGGTCAGGCCCCAGGGTCCGGAGCGCAGTGGGCGAGGCGGCCTGAGCGGTGGACTCCAGCCCATGTCCGGACTGTGTTCTTTGGATCGTGAAAACGCCAGGTGAAGCCCTGAGTCTGCTTTTCTGTTAGCTGTGCCTCATGACACATGGAGGTTCATACTTCACTGTGCCTTCATTGCCTTTGAAGGGCTTTTCAGGCTTGAGGGAGTCAGAAGGACCTGTTCACTGGAGCACATTTTCGTTAGGCCCCTTAGGCGTAGCGGCGTTCTCTGAGGCGGGCATCCGTGTTTTAAAGGGGAGCTCTGGCCGGTAAGTGAGTGTCTTCTATGTTAAGAAACCACCTTTGCCGAGTAGTCACCCCTGACAGTATCAGAGATTGTAACCAAGGGTGCAAGCTTCATAGTCTCAGGTATCAGCTCACACATCGCAGGACATTGCGTGGTGTGGCCTCCCGCAGACTGCTTAGATTTCAGTGGTCTCTGCCTTCCCACGTCTGCGGTCCTGCGTGTCAAGGCGGGCCCACACTCCTCAGGGGGTTACATCAATCGGGAAGGCTCGCAGGCCTGGCACCACCACGTGTGGGACCCCTGACTCTGCCTGTGGCAGTCCTTGGGGCACAGCATGTTGTCCCCAGTTCTTTATGACCCCAGATCGGTAGTCTGCACCTCCTGCCAGACAGCGTGTGTTTTATAAGCAAGCCCCGTTCCTGTTATCCCCATCTAGTCCGAATTGGAATGAAGCCGCCATTTCTGGTGAAGACAGCACTTAACTAAAGTTCATAATGGGTATGTTTGTTTCTTGTCAGGGTGCAGATACTTCTCAGAATAAAAAGTTCTGGGACTCCTAAGAAAATTCCCTCTTTCTCCCTTTTTGGTTACACGTTGAGCCCCACCTCCAGGTATCATAAAGTCTCTGTAATAATGCCCAGTAGTGCTTCGTGGTGATGTGAACACTCTCAGCTGTGCTCTGTTCTCCCAGAAATAAAGAACCCCGTGTCGGTGGAATTTCCTGGCTATAAATATTTTACAGCACCAATTTATCTTCAACAGTTTCTCTCCTTAATATTAAAAAAATATGAAAGCATAGTAAGTCTGTTTTCTTTTTTTTTAAGTAAAAGTTTATTGGGGTGACAATAGTTAGTAAAGTTACATAGGTTTCAGGTGTACCCTTCTGTAATCCACCATCTATACATCACGTTGTGTGCTCACCACCGAGAGTCAGTTCTCCTCCCATCACCATAGATTTGACCCCGTTTACCCTCATCTACTACCCCCACCCCCCTTACCCTCTGGTGACCACTAAACTGTTGTCTGTGTCTGTGAGTTTTTGTTCATTTGTTTGTTTCTTTGTTGTTTTCAGTTTTATATTCCACATAGCAGTGTAATCCTGTGGTTCTTGACTTTCCTGCCTGACTTATTTCGCTTAGCCCATTTTCTGTTCGATTTCTAAAGCCTGGCTGGTGTTCTGTGGGGGATGCTATGCCAGCCTCTGAACTGAGCCCCTGCACACAGAGAGGCGGCCGACCGCCCAGCGTAGACCCCGCCAGCTGAGGTGAGGTCAGACCTGATCCGGACAGGGGAGATTTCTTTATGACATTGATTTTAAACGGCTCCTTTTCAAACCCAAGTGCTAGGAGTTGGTCTGTTTATAAAGGACACACAGGGTCTGCAGGTGGTGACCTCCTGCTGACCACGTGTTCTGGCCCGCCTCCTGCTGGTGGCCTCGCGCGTCTGTGCGCATGGCTGGCACCGAGCTGCTGACACGGCGGCGTGTTGCAGGGACTGCCCTGGCCAGGGTTCCGGTTCTCCTTAACACAGAACAGAGCATTTCCACTTTTGGTGGGTGGGTGGCAGGTGTTTAAAAGATTACATTATAAGGAAGCTTCTTGCCTGGACCTATTTTGGTAACATTTACTTTTTAAGACGTTGAATTGTGTACTTTGTAAATTTTCCTTTTCTATACGACTCCCACTCCATATTTAGATTTTAACTTTTAAAAGGATATGGCACAGTTTTCCAAACGATAAAGTCAATCTTGACCTTTTTAAAAAAATTTTATTTTCTGGCGGAGCTGAGAGGGGAAGACTGGGATGGGAACTAAATTGTTAATACAGGTGATATGCTGCAGAATAAACAGCTTCTTCCCATCATAGCTATTTCTGGGATTGCAGTTCTCTCGGCGGTGTTCCTTCTCTAATCAGAGCTCTGGGGTGCAGACACACCGGCATGTTCCTGGTCCTGGGGGATGGTGGCCCCCCACGCACCCCAGCCTGACCGGCCCATTATGGCTGCATTGGCGGCTGCATATCGACTGCAGGGGCTGTTGGCCGAAAGGAGAATTATTTCTTTTTTTAGGGGAAAGATATTTATGACTGAAAACAGTGCTAAAAACATGGGAATATTGATCATGGTTTTGAGAGATGCTGGCACTGAATTACTTGATATACCTAAGTATCGGCCTTATTCTATCTTCCCTAAAAGACAGATTGCAACACAAAAGATGAACAATCTTGAGGGAAAAAATCTTATATCTCTCTGCTCGGCTGTCTTCCTTCCATAACAATAGCGAGGAAGAGGTCTGTGTGGCTTTCGTAGTAAACGGTGTTTTGGAGGCTCCTGGAGAGCTGCGTGGGGGACGCGTGATTTAACTCGTAGTGATACGTTAAATGAACATCAGATGGAAATTCAAATAGCCAAACATTTAACCAGTCTAACAACAAACAATTATCTAAAGTCAACATAAAAATAAAGACAGCAAAAGACCCATTATCATCCCAGGACCTAATTCACTGCTTTTAGAGGCAATCTTTTGGGGTTCCTTGGAAATTTATAACGGCACAATTGAAGCTAATTAGTCATCCCTAAGATGATGATGTAAGGCAATACTTTGTTTTCTTTTGCCTTAGATTTTAGACATATTTTGGACGGAGGTTGGCCCATTGCCTCCTCATGTGGTAGACTCTGACCTCCCCCAGAGAGGCTGTGCCCTGGATCGCAGTTTTGGTCCTGTCCCCCACTTGTTCAGAATCTTTCCTTACTTGTGCCTGGCAGTACCCCTCTTTCTGTGCCTGGGCACATGTGGCCGGGCTGTTTAAGAGGCCTTCTGGTGCGGACCTCTGTCCCTGCTTACCTGTCTGTGCTCCCAGCTCCTGCCTCCGGTTCCGGTCCCATCCCTACCTGGTGGAAGGTCATTCCATCAGCAGGCGGGTCCAGCACTGAATGCCATGGCCACGTCTGTGAAACCCACCAGACCAACAACCTCGACGATTGCAGAGGAGCTGGGAGGAGAAGGATGTGTTTGAGAGCGTCAGGGTGGCACAGGACAGGGACACAGGGCGTTGTACACCGCCACGCCGTCCAGCAAGCTGGCAGGGCTCAAGACTTGCTCTGCGATGGAGCTGGGGCACGTGTGCTGCCGAGCGGAAGTTAGTGTGTGCAGCGTGCTGACAGCGGTGGAGAAGACGGGCCCGGGGATACACTGAGGGCGTGGCCGTCTTCAAAGGCAGGGAGGAGAGGTGCCCTCAGTGGGATGGAGAACATGGTGCCAGGCGCTCTTGTACAGAAACAAGCAGAGGGGCATGCCTTTGGTTCCCAGGAAGACGGTGTGGCCCAGACATCGGGCTCATGCAGCGTACACTGACACCTGGCCTGCCCGTCTTTCGTGTAATTGCTAACAAATAAAGAATCAGGCAGTTTGACATTTTAAAAGGCATGTATGGCTTCTTCAGGTGCATTTTTATTTTTTTTTTGCATAAACAGATTGAATTTATTCTTATTTTTTAATTTTATACTTTTTTCAGATATAGTTTACATATTCTAAAACTCACCCATTTAAAGTATACAGTTTAGTGGTTTTTAAAATATTCATAGAGCTGTACATCCATCACCACAATCTAATTTTAGAACATGTCAACACCCCCAGAAGACCCCTGATGGACTAGCGGTTATGCCCTAGTCTCTTCCCAGCCCCAGCTGGCCACAAGCCTTTCTGCCTCCATCAATTTGGCCATTCTGGACACTTCACATAAATGAAATTACACAGTATTTGGCCTTTTCTGTCTGGCTCCTTTCACGTAACATACTGTTTAGAAGGTTCATTGTGTTGTATAACAGCAGGGATCAGTACTTCCTTTTTTATGAACCATGTTCCATCATGTGGATGGACACGTCCTATCTCTTCATCAGCTTTGGGCATTTGGGTTGTTTCCCTCTTTTGCTCTTGGGATCATGCTGTTGTGAACATGTGAGGACATACCTTTTCATTTCCTTTGGTTATACAACTAGGAATGGCACCACCGGGTTGTACGGCATCCTGTGTTTACCATTTTGAGGGACCTCCTAACATCTTTCTGAAACAGTGGCACTGTTTTACCTTCCTCTCTGCGGTGTATGAGGGTTCTGATTTCTTCAGGCCCTCCCCAGCACTCGTTAATGTCTTCCTGATTTTAGCCATCACAGTCGGTGTGAAATGCTACCTCGTTGTTTAAAATAGGGGCAGATAATGAAGTTGGGAATAAGGAGCATGTTTTTTTTGTTGTTGTTTTTTCCCTAAAACAAGACTACTTGTTGAGCTCCACAGGCACAGAAGACCACAGGGAACACGCTTGGTAAGCTCGTACATTTTTCAGAAACAGTATTTTAGAGAGATACGTGACATAAAGTACGTGTATTTAAAGTATACAGTTTGATAAAAATTCGACATGTCTGACCACAATCAAAATTATGAGGCTGCCCCCACCCTCTCCCGCACCTCTGTCACCGCCTCCTCAGCCCTCCCTGTGCTTATTTCTTGTCCCTGTGGTGTCACTATCCATCACTATGAATTCTCTGAAATTTCATAAAGGACTAGGTATGTCTCTGTGTATATATGCATCATATCTATTTTATACATATGAAGTTTTGTAACTGTATGAACGGAATCCTAGTTTGCTGGACGACTTACACTGAGACTTATCCTGTTTGTGTGTGTGTTGATGCTCCATTTCTATTTTTGCTGGATTGTATTCCATTGTTTGGGTTTACAGTTGATCCCGTTGCCATACATTGGGGATTCTTCCCACTTTGGCTATTACACATAAAGCTTCTGTGGACATGTGTGTAAAAGTCTTTGTATAGACAGATGCTTTTATTTCACCTGAGAGTGGATCATACAGTCAGTGGACGTTTAATATATACACAAATCACCAAGCGCTTGCTACAGTGGCTGTACCATTTTGCTTTCCCTCCGGCGGTCGTCGGGATTCCTGGTCCTCCACCAGCTCCCCTTCCGTTTTTTGCCATTTCCTGTCTGCCTGAGGGCCTTTAACATTTCCTGTAGTAGGGGTCTGTTAGTGATGAATTCTCCTAGTTTTTGTGGTCTCAAAAGTATTTTAATCTTAATATTTGAAAGATTTTGTTTTTGCTGTGCATAAAATTTTAAGTTGATAGTTTTTTCTTTTAAAGATCTTGTTCCACTGTCCCCTGACCTGCATGAGTTTTGATCAGAAATCTGCTGTCATCCTTATTTTTGTTCTTATGTTGCAGACCTCCCCCCACCACCCCAGTCCCCACCCTCACTGGCTGTTTTTAAGATTTTCTTTATCATTGGCTTCGAACGACTTGACTATTTTATGCTTTTGTGTCATATTGTTCGTGTTTCTTGGGCTTGGGTTTCATTGAGTTTGGTTTTGTGGATTTATAGTTTTCATCAAATTTGAAAGATGTTTGACTATATTTTTTTAATGTTTTTTGTTCTGTCCTGTTCCTCAGAGGCTTGAATTACATGCATATTTGGCTGCTTCAAGTTATTCCAACGTTCTCTAATTTTTTGGGTTTTTAAAAATCTTTATTTTGCTGAGTTTCATTTCAGATACTTTCTTATGTTTTCAAGTTCCATACTCTTTTCTTCTGTACTGTCTAATGTGTTAATTCCAAACAGTACATTATTCTTCTCAGACATTATGATTTTGATGTCTAACAGCACCTTTTGTCATTTTTATAGCTCATATTTCTCCAATTACCTTTTTGACATGTGGAATACAGTTATAATGGCTTTTAATATCCTCGTCTGCTATCCTACCATCTGTGTCAGTTTGGGGCTGTTTTTCACTGATTTTTCTCCTCACTGTGGCTCATAGTTCCCTCCTCTTACGCCTCTGATAAATTTTAGTTGGATGCTCTCTATGTGTGTTTTACTTGGTTGAGTGTTGGATCTTTTTGGTTCTTTTAATGAGTATTCTTTAGCTTTGTTACGAAACGCAGGCAGGCTGCACAGGAACACTTGCATCTTTGGGGGCTTGCTTCTAAAGTTCCTCAGTCAGAGCTAGAGTAGGAGTCCACCTAGGCCTCATTATTCCCCACCCCGAGGCAGACGCTGTTAGCCCCCTCCCCAGTATCCTGTGGGTTCTGCGGGGTCCCTCCTACCTCGTGAGAGCAGCTGCCCTTCTCTTGCATCTGGTCACCTGGTCTGATCCTGTGCATCCTCGTGCAGTTCTGACCTGCAGGCATCTGGGGGTACCTGAGGGGCCTCCCCCGTCACTGGCGTCCTCTCTCTGCAGCTCTCCTCTTGCATCTCGCTCCTGCAAGCTGGAACCGCTCTGACTCCCTGGTCTGTGGGCTCATCTACACACACACTCAGGAGCGCCCTGGGCTCTGCCTGGATTCCTCCTCCCCTCACCACGGCCTGGAAGCCCTCAAGGCCATCAACTGGGACCATCTCGGGGCTCACCTCTTCTGTTGCCCATCTCTGCAGGGTTCCTCACCTTTATCGCCTGATGTCCCGTGACTAGGAAACAATTTTTCATGTACTTTTGTCTGCCTTTTGTTTGCTGTTTCAAGCCAGAATGAAAACCCTACCCATTCCTCATCTTGGCCAGAAGTGGTGGTCTTTAGGCTGGTGTGCTGTTTCTAACAGTGAAAGCAAACACATGAAGGACCAGTGTCCACATGCTATGAATAAACCCAAAGGAGATCTTCAGAAGGCATAGTCAGGCTCTTGATAGAAGGTCCCCTGCCTCCATGAACTTACACAATGTTACTGTATAGCTTATGGCACAAATTTAGAAAATACCAAAACTCTGAAAGTAATTCACAATTCTATCAGAGAAACATTTGAGTAACATTTTCTCTTTGCTTTTCTGTATCTGTCTCATTGGTATCTTTCTGAGTATTTGCTTTTTTATACCGATTTTCATTCTTCACGTGGTTTCATATGTATAGTAGGTAGAATCCTAAGATGACCCCCACTGAGCCATGCCTTCTTTTTGAGGAAGGTGGGATTCTGTATATGATGGGCGTAACTCCCATGATTATGGCAAAGGGCTTTTGCAGATGTAAATTAGGTCCCTAATCAGGTGAGCTGGTCAAAATGGAGATGACCCTGGGTGGGCCTGCTCTAATCAGGTGTGCTCCTCAAAGAGGTCAGAGGCAGAGGTCATCAGAAACAAGCTTCCGCCAGCCTCGATGACAAGCTCGCTGCCATGTCTTAAAAGGAGGGGCTGCCAGCAGGGAGCCTCAGGTGGCCTGCATGAGCTGAGGGTGGTTCCTGGTTAATGGCTAGAAGGAAAAAGGGACCTCAGTCCTACAGCTGCAAGGAAATGAATTCTGCCAACAGTGTGAGCTCAGGTGGCTCTGAGCCTTCGAATGGGAGAGCCAGCTTGATTTTATCCTCGTGAGGCCGAGCAGAGGACCCAGCTAGCCTGTGACGGTTCTCCCAAGCACGGCATTATGAGACGATACACCTGTGTTGTTTGGTGCTAAGTGTGAGGTAGTTTGCAAAGCATAGACAGGAAGGTAATACAGGATGCATTTCTGGGCATCGTTCTAAAGCTTTCTGTGAACCGAAGCATGTCCTGCTTTCATCTGTGTGCCGCCCTGTTAGTCGGTCACTGCCCCTTCCGTTGTCACACTCCGCCCTTGCTCATGCACACATACCGCTTGGGGACAGCGTGGTCCAGTGGGGCAAGTCACTGCATAGCTTCCACTGGAGATGCTTCCTAGGCACGTGGGCCCTAGCACCCGGGCTCCAGCTCTGAATGCGGGCAGCTTCCTCAAAGCTCCGCGTCGCCGGTGACATGACAGAGAGCAGCCCCCGTTCCACAGGGCTGGCACGGACTTGGAAACGCTCAGCACGTGCTAGAATGAGCAGCTGTTATCGCCATACCTATGATGCTCCATGTTGCAGACCTGCCCGTGTGCTGAGATTAATGAACAGAAAGGCACTTTAGAACACCTAGCAGACACCAGCCTAGAGTGTCAGGGCAGGGGAGCTCGGTAAGTGTGCCCAGCATTAGCCTGGCGCCTCTGCATTCACACTGCGTTCGGGGACTGCCTTGCTGGCAGTGTGAACTGCATTGCTCTAGGCCTCCTGAGGCTACAAGAGACCTATATTTTGATATCATTTTTGCCTGCTGGTATTCCCCCCCCTCCCCCATTTAGTTAACAGGTCCTGAGAGCACCAGATATGTTTTGGCTTCAGAAGTGGTGTCTGTGGAAGGGGGTTTGGGTCAAGCACCACGTGACCAGCCGAGCTCCCGGCCACAGGTCTGTCTGCCACCTGACACCTTCTGAGTGGCCGGGCTCCTCACATGTGCTGGCCAAATGGGGCAGATCACGTCTCATCGTGTGTCACCTCAGGGCAGTGGTGGCCCTCAGATGGCACCCTCCGGAGGGCGCCTTGTTCTCCCCATGCCATGCCCTAGAGCAGTGTGCTGCTAACCTGTGACCTTTTGATTTTGTAGGTGGAATTCTGTCTCTCCCCCAAGGAGCAAAATAAAAGGTCCACACGTATCAGCTTCTTATGGTCTTCGCTAAACTTATATAAATAGTCAATGTTGAAACTTCTCTTTAATTTTAAAAGGACTCAAAAATCTTATTCTTGGGCCGGCTGAGTGGCGCAGTGGTTAAGCGCTGGCATGTGGGCCAGTGACACTGCCCTCAAAAACAAACAAACAAACAAACAAAATGTTGTTCTTGGAAACTCTTGCGAGCGATTTAACCTGAGTCTGATGAGTGAGGTGCTGTTTACAACAGTCGTGTGCGGGGCGCAGGGACAAGCCCGTGCCTCCGCGGGCCCCAGGCCAGGCCAGCAGGCTAGGAGGCCTCAGCAGGTTTGCCTGCTCCGCCCTCCCCTTCATCTTCCTCACCCCTCCCGGCAGAGGGGGCGCCAGCTCTGCAGGCGTGGCTCCCAGTGTGAGGCCTCAGTCAGTGCCCTGCACCCCGAGTTCAGCGGCACAGCAGCGTGGCCAGTGCTGGGCGGGTGGGGCAGGCTCGCCCACAGCTGCCACGTCTCCTCGCCCAAAGGCTCCCTGTGGGCCCACCATTGTTTCCTTACTTGGAAACACATGTTTTATATATAAAATAAGTTTATACAAAAATAGAGTTCGTGCCAGTTTAATTGCTTTGAGTACATTTAACAAACTGAGATATGTCTATGTGAACTTGCCTCTGAAAATTACCTGGAACCCACATATTTCTTCTACCTGGATTGAAAACTTGTGTTTGAAATTTTGATTCATTAGATGGCTAACTCAGCATTATTTAAATGTTACCTGAGCGACTGGGTACATTGTGAGCAAATTTTTCCCTATATTTTGTGAATCTATATCTCTTTGTATTTTGCAATGAATAGTTTCTAGCCATGGAATTGCTGGCAGAGGCAAGAAAGTATGAATCTTATTTTGGTGGATCTAGCCAAGGAAAAGAACGTAAACTTAGAAAAGTGTGTCATTTGCCATTCACAGTCTAATGAAAAACTCGGAGAGGCTATCGAAACTCCATAAAAATCCCGCTGTCAGCATCTGAGACACAGCAGGATAGAGGGCACCAGCATTTTAGGGTCCGCAGCCCACACTGCCCTGGCACTCGGCGTGCTCTGAGCCTTGCTGGCAATCACAGTCTCGATTTTATTACCGAAAGGGGCCCCGCGGCAGGAATGTGGTGGGGTGTGCAGGTCAGCAAACTCGGCGAGATCCCCATCCCCCTCCTGCTGCCGATGGAAGCAGGGAGGTCCAATTACCTTCGCAAATCGGAAGGACGCTTGGCTCCGACAAAAGGGCCGATGGGTCAGAAAGTGTCTGAAAAGGATGTAGTGGTTGAAAGTGTTGTTTGGAAATGAGCTCCAGGTTGGCCAAGCTGAGTGTTTTCTACAGGCAGACACGGCAGCCGGTGGGGACGGCTGGCATGGCTTCCTTTTCAGGATGGATGTGGTCAGTGTCTGGGGTAGTGACGGTCCTCCCAACAGGACTGTCACTGCGCTGGTGGGCAGCCATTTTCCAAATCAGACCCATTTTCAGTTAGCTTCTGAAAATGCCCAAAGCAAGCACTCTGCATTATGGGACGTGTACAAGGAATTGTGTTGAAGCAGATCTTGAATGGCTTGAAAGAGGAGAAAGGAGTGAAATAAGGAACCTTCAGGCTGAAGCCCTGTGCCTGTGAGGGACCCATGTTCCCGCCCCGTGTGGGCTGCTCTCGGCCTTCTCCACAGGAGCAAAGCCCACGCCAGGTCAGACGTCCTGCAGGTGCAACAATCTGCGGGACGGCCCGGGGGGCTGTCCGGTCGGCACTCTTTCCATGAGAATCTGTGCCCTTGTCTGCCTTTGCCCTGCGCTGACACTATGCAGATGGTGCGGAGGTCACGGGGGCAGCGGCTGCCCCTGAGCGTGGGTCAAGGCCATACACCAACCCTCCCAGTGAGCTTCACCCCACATGTGTGTGCAGGGGGAAATGTTTCTGCTAAGAACGTGTCTGTTGAAGCAGTCAGCACTGCTGCTTTGATTAAGTCTTGATCCTTGAGAAGCTCTCTTTTTCGAAGTGCACGGAACGCTCTGCCTGGTACCGAAACGGGACAGCTTTCTCCGGGAAGCGCAGTGTGCTTCAGTTGCCTGCTCAAGTAGCCGCTGTTACACGGAAACTCCATTTGACTGTGGGAAGAATAGTGGACAACCAGCTCCGTTGAATCAGACCAGGCTTTCGGGTGGAGATTTTCTCAGAAGTGAACAATGGGCGAGTTGAAGGGAAATAGCTGTCAGTGCAGACTGTCCCCAGTTTAGGGGTTTCCAGCTTTAGGGGATGTGGAAACTGCGCATCCTGTAGAAGCAGCTGGCTATGCTCTGATGTTCGGTAGGTGAGGTTTGTTAATGCATTTTTGACTTACTGTATTTTCTGTTTACAGTGGGTTTATCCATATAACCCCATCGTAAGTCAAGGAGCATCTGTCTTTGTTGCCAATGACACAGTCTGAGCTTTTAAGTGAAAATTAGAATTTTGGGAAACTTGTGTACACCACCATGAGCTTGGTAGCTTCTTTATTTATATGGCTATCTGCCCATATCAGTACTGTATTGACTAATGTGGACTTTGATAATATACTATTGAAATATATAAATATTTGGAAGGTTTGCATATAGCTCAGTGAACTATTGTTTTCAAAGTGACTGATATATAATGTTACAAAACTATGTTTGGGTAAAAATCCAAAGTGGGAGTAGACCAATGGATTGTAATGTAACATGCCCGAAGTTCATCAGTAAGGCTTTCAGGATCCGTGTCACCGTCCTGTAGGGAGCCAGCTCCTGCGGTTCTGACGTGCTATCAGAACATCAGTGGTCCTCTGAAAAGGGTTTCTTCGTTCATACATTTCCACCAAAACCACGTGTGGAGGCAGAATAAATGAGAGGCAGCTGTGAGGACCCAGCTGTCGTCTGTTAAGTCAGCCATAAAGAGATTCCCCTAAAAGTAAAATCAAGCCACTGTTAACTATTCTCCAGAACATACAAAAAATAGTTATTTTTCATAAAAATCTTTGTTTTAATATGAAACCAAGTATAGTTATTGCAAATAAATTGCAAAATAAATTTTTTACAAATTTCTCAGCTTTAATTTTGAATACAGTAAATATCAGTAGATGTAACCCTTATGAAAAAAAATAACTCTTTTAGGGTCCTCAGTTTTTAAAGGTGAAACCAGGAAGTTTGGAGACCTCTGGTCTAAACCCACGTTGGCTGAGAGGTGAGTTTCAATCTGGGGCAGCCAAGCGTGCTGTGGGGATGTGTTTATGTTTTGGGCTGATATTATAAAAGAAAGGGCAAAACATGCTCTGCTTCTCTGGGCTCCCATGTCACTCATCAGTCTGGAGGGACCGTCTTCAAATATACACTCTGGTCATTCATTTATAGATGGTGGTTTATCAGAAAACAAGGCTTCCTTCCTTGTGTGCAATGTGCTTGGTTAGAAGTTCCAAGGACCTTGGAGTCACAATTGTGGGCGGCAGAGGGCTGCTGTTTGAAAGGGCTTGAAAGCATCAGGCTAGGAAGGCGGGTCTCGGTCAGCTGTTGGGGCGCATTGTGTTTCTTCCTGTGGGGTCACTGGTCCCCCGTCGCCGCCTCCCCACAGGTCCCTCTCACACGCGCATGGCACAGACTTCAGAGATGCAGGGCCTGAGCTGCTGATGGATCTGGGAGGGGAATGCCACTGCCCATTTTTCTTTAAACCTTAATAAATGAATTGCTTTGCTTCCTTCGGTATTTTTAAAAACAAAGTCATGTCACTTTCTGGCACTGTTTTAGCTTCAGGAAATCCCAGAACTTGTGACGTTCCTATCAACCCCACTCGGCTTGCTTCTTTAAAGCTGTGTTGTCAGCGCCAAGCCAACAGCCCTGCTTCCAAGCAAGGGGGAAGCTACGAAGGTGAAAAGGGTACACATGAGAACTTCCTGGGAACTTACTTAAGGGATTAAAGAAATCTGATTGCTGAGCCGTCTTAGGCGCATTTGGTCTTGCATTCCTGCTCTGTTCCCTGAACCTTGAGTTGTCCACCAGGCTCGGAGGCATTGCCTTCAGAGCTGGGTGGTGAGTTCTTTGAAGGCAGCGGCACCTTTTATATGCTTTGGATGGAAAGAGCTTACAGCAGTGGCTCCTGGACCTCCCCCTGCCTAAGGCACCAAAGGTGTCTTGTCTGTAACTGTTCTTGTCACCTGTGTCTGTGACACCAACAATGACGCCCACCCCAGGGATAGTCAGAGTGGGGGGCAGACATGAGAATCCTGGGAGGGTTTTAGCTGCAAAAGCCCTCCTCCTCCGCCAAGAGTCTGTCTACCAAGGACGGACAGGCCCCTCTGCCACCACTGCTCTCCACCCCTCACTTGAAAAGCACTGTAAACGTTAACTGGGGACGGTGACATACTTAAATGTCCCTACAAGTTCTGCTCAACCAGGTGACATTTGACTGAGGGTTGTCGGGACACCCCTCTGCTCACCCACAGCCCTGCTGAGCCAGGTAAGGGCACCGTGAGCTGGGGACCTGGGGGGCGCTGGAGCAGTGTGTCCTGTGCTTGTGACCGACCCCAATGACCCCTCCCCCCGGGTCCCTCGAGGTTTTCCCTCGCCTTCCCTAGCGTCTTCGGTTTTGGTCAGGGCTCTGGGATTTAGTGTCAGTTCATTATACGTCACACAGCGAACAGTGGCATTTCAGCCACTCCCAGCTGTTTGTGGGCAAACTGTGGGGAAAGACCGGAAAGGACGGAGCACCGCGGGCCCCCGGAGCCGCCTGCCGTGAGGCCCCGCCGGGTTCAGAGGCGAGACTGGCTGGGCCTGTGCCAAGCCTCGGGCACCCTCAGTAAATCTTAGAAACTTGTCTCAGCTACGACGTACGTATACATTCTAGGAATGGACACATTCTTCCATGTCTTGGGATTTCCCAAAGAAAGCCTGGTGTTTTCAAGCGCTGTGGTAACGGTGATGTGGAACCTGGCTTCCACCCCTGGCCTCTTGTTGGGGCCGACCCTCAGGGCAAGCATTCCGGTCACAGCGTCGCAGACATGCTGTGCACCAGGAGGTGACCCGTGGTCCGCGGGACTTCAGGGGACCCGAGTCCCCCGTGTCAGGCAGGGACTGCGGGCTCTGTGTGGCCCTGAGTGCTTGGACTTTCTCGATAGGGCAGCACCCACAACTTTCTTTACTTCTCAGAGGGACCTGCGACCCAGTCTGTGACGGCCGGCCCTGTACATCACCCCTGTTTAGAGGCTCCTCTTTTCACTTAGTTTTTCTAAGTCCCTGAGGCCGGTGCCCTGAATGATTTTAACTTACTAATCACCCTGCAGGTAAAAGTGGCAGATGTGCGGTTGTTTGTCGTGCCCTGTCAGGGCGCCCCACCTGTCCCTGTCCGCCCCCCGGCAAGGCGTGAGACCCCTTTGGAACGTGATGCGGGGTTTTGAAAAGCGACTAGCCCCTTTTGGCTGTGAGGGGGACTGCGGGGACTGGGTGGGCACAAAACAAATGGCTGTAACTAAAGAAGGGATGTGGACTTGGGATTACAGCTGAATAATCGACCGATTGTGGAGCCTTGAAGGAGATCGGACCACAGTGGACATCGGACGTCCTCAGGAGCTTTTCCTCCCCGTCTGTAAGGTGGACACCCACCGATTCAGTTGCGACACTTGGTTGAGGTTCAGTGTGCTCTTCTTAGCGTTGGGACATCTGTCTGCTGTCACAGAGCACTGTAATAAAGAGTGCTGTGATTTCTCTATTAACCAAATGCACCTATCACCCCTGCCCCCCCCCACTATCTCACATGTGGAAAGCCCGTTTCGTTTTCATTCATCATAGTTGTTAAATTTCATGTTTCATTTCTTTGTTCATTAAACATTTGTAAATACAGTGAAATCTAAGCTGATCGAAATGATCTTGGAAAAGCCTTCCACGTGGCGGTTCATCCCTCTCAGGCCCGGCACGCGTCCCTCCCTCGGGAGGGGTCACCTCGGAGAAGGCGGTGATTGTCACCCAGGGAATGAGGCTTTGTGAGCTGAAGAAGCTTTTCCTGGTGGCTCCGCCTCACCCTGGTGGGCACACGCCCTCTGGACAGTCACGGTGTTGGCTGGAGGGAGTCCTTGTTTTCTGTCAGAATGTCTCCTTGGCTTAATAACTAGCATGTAACAAAAATAGTGAGATTGAGTCTGCTTTTGAGGGCTCAGGCTATGTGGGCGTAGTTTTCCCTTAGATGGGCACGCGTCTTGGTGATGTCCCGAACAAGCCATTCGCTCGCACTCGAGGCTGAGCCTGGGCAGGGGTAGAGCTGGCCTGGCTACGTCAGCCCTCGTGCCCCGCAGCCCTGCGGCCCTGGGGGCTGCAGCCGGGAAGGGCGAAGAGCCTGCTTTGGAGCTGGCTGTCATTTCATGGACGCTGCCCACTTACCGTGTGTGGAGCGGGGGGCCAGGCTGGCCACGGGGGCCTGGGGCAGTGGTCGGGGAACGGGATTCAAGGGTGTTTGCTGTGGACCCCGGAATCTTCCTCTGTTTCCCTCCTGCCCATTGTTGGGATAAACAAGCTTGAGGTGCCGCACAGCTGACTGACACCTTTCTTTATTGTGTCGGCAGTAGGGCTGCGGCTGGCAGAGGGGACGCCCACCGCGGGTGTCAGAAGTTCGTGTCCCACGGCACCTGCTGCGTCTGAGCGCTAAGACTGCAAAGGAGCCTTCTTTACAAATTGCTCCATTGTTGTGTTGGCATTCTGGTTAAAAGTTCATCTGGATTTCACCCTCGCGTGAAATTGCAGAGCTGCGACTGGAAAGCTCTCAGCGTCACTTGAGGACCTTTGGGGACGCCTCAGACATTACAGTTAGAATTGAGTAAAACGTGCTGGGTTCCGTTCACTCAAATTTTGGTGAGTGGAAAGAAAAGATCTAAGTTGAGTTCCATTGTTTTTAGTACCCACTTTTCAGATAGATCCAGAAAGAAAAAACAAAAAGATAAGCATCGTCATCCCATTTTGAAAACTTTGAGGAGAAGAGTTCTGTGAAATTTGGCATACTGGTGAGCCCATCCCCGTATCCCGTAATTTTGGTTTGTCCACACGTCAACATGACATCTCATTGTTTGAGACCCTAGCTTTTCCCCTCGCGGCAGGGGTCCTCTCCAGCCCACAGACTTAGGCATCTGGCCCCCGTCCTATTTTTGTGCTGCCAGAGCACTCAGTGTGATTTTTACCATTTTGAAGGTTTTTAGGAAATAAAAAAGAAAAGTAGGAAACAGACCTGGAGAGCCCAAAAGACTTCCTATCTGGCCCTCTGAAGAAAAGTGTTTGCCATCCCCTGGCGGATGGCGTTGAAACCAAAGGCTGAATGACGGGGTGGAGTTTTTATTTAAAAGTCGCCATGGGCACCATCCGGCAGGAAGAGACACAGACTTCCTTGCGCTACTGGAGACTGTTGTCGGGACCCGGTGGATGCAGGAAGGGAACGGCGGGGCCCGGGGCGCGTGCAGGGCCCCGTGCTGCGTGCAGCGTGAGGGCGTTTCTGGCCCAGTATGTGTCCAGGTTTCCTTTAGCTGTGTCATTAAGCCAGCACGTTTCTTGGAGCACACATGTAGGAGGCAGCCTGCCGCAGCCTACAGCGCTGCTCGACCACTGAGCCGTGGAACCTTGGGCAAGTGGCTTGTTCTTTCTGGCAGTTTCCATCTGGACAATGGGGATGACAGAGTGGCTGAGAGGAGCCCTGAGTGGAGGGTGGGGTGGGGAGGCCTGGCACATTAGGGGTGCTGCCCGGTGTGCACTGTCCCTATCATGGCGCCCGCACCCACCTGCAGCTGCTGCCGGTTCAGTAAAGAACGCTGAAGGCTGCTCTCTGGAATGAACAAAACGGAAGAATCTGAAACCACAAGCAAGAAAGCAAAACGTGGGTGCCCTCATCCTGAACGGTCACGTTAAGCCATATTGGACCTTTTCTGAATTGTTGGGGAGTATCTCAGTCAGCTCGGGCTGCTCCAACACCCAGACTTCACTCTCACAGCTCCGTAGGCTGCAAGCCCAAAATCAAGGTGCAGGCAGGCTTGGGTTTGCTGAGGGCCTTTCCTGGTTTGCAGGCATCAGCCGTCAGCTTGTTTCCTCACATGGTGGAGTAGGGGGTCGGGGGTCGAGAGAGAGAAGCGAACTGTGTGTCTCTCTTCTAAGGACACTAATCCCACCATAAGGACCCCACCCTCGTGACCTGATCACCTCCTAGAGGCCCCACCTCCTAATTCCATCACCTTGGGGTTAGGATTTCAACGTGTGAATTTTGAGGGGACACTTACGGACATGGACACTTAGTCCGTAACAGAATACGAGAATGTTCGTTCCTGGAATCCTAGCCCCGTCCTCTCAGCCAGCAGTTGCCGTGTCTTCTTCCAGTCGGCACTGCCTTGCTCATCTTCCGTGCTTCACATGGGGAGCTGGCGGGGACCCCATCTCCTCCTCCTGGTCACATTTAACAGAGACGCCCTCCCAGAGACGCTGTTTTTACAGGGACATCATTTTTTTTAAATGCCTTTTTATCCCAGTTTACTCGCCTTCTCTTTGGCCAATGTGCACAACCTAATGTACATATCCCTCATTTCACTACGAAATACATAGTCACCCACAGGAAAAGGAAATAGAGTGCTGATTTTCACATGTCGGTTCATAATGTGTGTCCTTGTCTTCACCTTGTCTCTTCTCGCTTTTCTCATTTCCGTCCCTCCAAGTCAGCTGCTTGGCATTTTACCCCTTCTTGCTGGTCACATAGCATTCCAGGGTGTGGCTGTGCAAAGTGTTCCCAGCCGGGGCCTGTCGCCTCCCCCATAAACATGAGGGTAACAAATGCCGTCACCGCCTCACAAGCACTGCAGGCACCACGACATGTGTCTCTGTCCACAGGCATGGTGACATACGTGGGATGGGCTCCTATAACTGCGACGTTGGTGGAGGGCATGCGTGTTTTTGTTTTAACGTCATTTCTGTATTTTTCTTGAAAGCTAAGGCAGCTCACCCTTCCTCACAGAGAAAGGTGGCCGAGTGACATCATCTGGTAAGGCCAGGGTGTCACATGAATGTGTACATCCCTGAAAGGAGGATGGACTTGTGTGTTTCCTGGCCATCCTGGATACCTGGTGTGACTGTCCCCTGGCTCATGTCCTGGGGCAGCTGGGCCTGGGTCTGCTTCTGCCGGCTCGCTGCCCTGTTTAACCAGAGAAGACAGCTCTGATGTCCACCGCTGGCCGCAGCGTGTCTAAGAGACCCCTCTGTCCGCCCAGCTGTCCTTGGCTACCGTCTTGCACTGTTGTCTTGGAATGGTCGCCTGTCTCGGTTTGGCTGTGGGAGTTCTCACCTAGGTCCGTGCAAACTGGCCTGAAGTCCCTCTGACTCCTGGCCCCACGGGAGGGACGCCCTGGAAAATAAACTCCATCTTCTGGTCAGTAGAACAAGTTGAAACGACTGTCTATCCCTCGATATGATGTGAAGAAGTTTGGGGAGTGCATTCAACAATGGCCCGTTCTCGTCACTTACAAGCGCAGCAAGCGATTCCAAAGCCCGTGCGAGCGTGTGCCACGTGGGACATCCCGGCGGGAGCCGCCCAGGCAAAGGGGGGTCGGCAGGTTCGGTGCGAGCCTCGTTGTGTGGCTCAGTGAACTGGCAGGAACCGCACCCATTCCTTTCATTGGGTTACTTGTTTTGAAATTAAATTAGTCGGATTAGGTGAACATCCGCATTGCCTCTCGCTGCCCCAGCAGGCTGCCCTCCGAATGGCTCGCGTGCTGTCGGCTGGTGCCAGAGTGTCCTAAAGTGTGGGGAGTGGCGGTGACCTGCCGAGGTGGCCGGCTTGCCACACAAGTAGGAAGTTGGTGAATTAATGGGAAACCTTGCCGCGTTGTCTGATGGTTTACTGGAAAGCAGTAATTAGAAAACATTTTTCATAGTGGAACCAAGGTTTAGCTATCCAGAGAAATTGGATATTTCAACAGACTCCTCGTCGGTTACTGAAACATTAGTATTAATGACAAATTAATATTAATATCAATATCAGGGTTGAGTGTGTAGCCTTGGGAAGAGAAGGAAGGGCTTCAAGACCAGGTTTAAGGGGCCCCCATCCGCCGTTCCACGTTGGCAGCATTTTTCATCTGAACGCATTTTTTTTTTTAACTCAGGAAGTTAGATGTGAAAAATTCCATGCGTTAGGAAGAGGCGTCAACATTTGAACTGCAAATGATTAAACCTTTATGACTAAAGTAATAGGTTTGGCTTCAGTCTTCCCAGTGGAGTAGCAGGCCGAGGTCCTTTTCAGTTTGCAAACAGAAATACGCAGGCTTGGTCCCCATCAAGCGCTGCTTCTCTCCTGGCCTCGCGTGTGTCCACAGCAGTGGACAGCACTGCGGCTGCTTCGGCAAGACGCCCCCAGCCTCCCAGCATTGTGCTGAGTGACGGAGGGCCACCTCAGGGGCCCAGCTGGCTTCCCAACCCCCACGCAGCGAATGGGGACCGTGTCAGCCCTCATTTTAGCTGGCCCTTGAGGTCTGCCAGTCAGGAAGTGATGGTGGCTTGTGTGTTACATTACTCTGAGGTAGCAAAGAGGGCATGCGTCTTTCCCAAGTCACTCTAATTTGGAATAATAATAATAATGATAGCAGGCATCCTTGGAGAAACTGTGAAGGCAGTGCCTGCCCACGTCACAGTCAGTCTGGAAGGAAGCCCTGGCTGCTGTCCGGGTTTCTGGACACTTGACGGTGGCAGAGAAGTGATCTTCCAGTGCTTGTTGTTGGAGTGGCCACTGTAATAAAACTGAGGGGAGCCTTCTCACAGCAGTACATTACAGTCATGGAAATTCCCCGTGGTTCAGTGGTCCATGACCAACAGAGTCCCCTGAGACCAACAATTAATCAGGCTCAGCCGCTCCTGTGCCTGGCCACAGTGGCAAATGTCACATCGTGCGAAAAGTCACGTCTCAGCCTTGCCCCAGAAGTTTATTTTTGGTTTGTGGGACTATGTTAGCCTTTGATCAAATGAGCTGGTCTGTGTTTGGGAGAAGTATTTTAAGTTCCCTGGTAGCCAGTGTGACGTAGCATCATACCTATTTTGAATCTTTGGTTTTATTGCTTTTTACATTCTAAGTTAATATTGTAACATTGATTTGAAGGAAAATATTGTGACTGTCACTTTCCCAGTCAGTCTTGTTTAAGAGGGAAGTACTCCTTACAGTCCCCGAGTTAGCTTAGAACTTCAGGCCTCTGGATACACAGCATCTTAAAGCTGATAGAAGTACCTGAGCTTAGAACCGGCAAGCCCGGGAAGTGTCAGACATCAGTTTGCAGGCTGAGTTGTAGGTTCGCCTCGTCCAGGGAGATTGGCCAGTGGAACATCAAGATGTGTTTAGAAGGTTCATGGGGCCACGCTGCGTGAACTCCACGCAGGTGTTACACTCAGGGTCTGGGTGCACGCAAGCTGGCGTGGCGGACCAAGAGAAGCAGACCCCGGGCCATGCTGTTAGTATTTCCCTCTTCTTTCACTCTCCGGGGTAATTAAGACCTGTGATGCAAAGGCCGCGAGGCTGAGGCAAAACCGGAAGGAGAGGGAAGGCCGGCCGCGCTGAGAACACCTGTGTGCAACTTGGCGCCAGCGAGCGCCCCTCACACCCACTTCCTTTGCAGGCTGAACGTTGAGATGAGCTTTCTCCTGATTTATGTAGCTTTCTGATGTCTACACAGATTTCTGGATAGCCTTAGAAATGTCACATACTGCTTCGGGAATGTGTGCAACTAGATTTCGTGCCTTTTACTTTGCAATTAAAAAAAAGTCATCTTTAATGTTTTAGTGTGTTGGTACCAACATTCAGCACAAAGAGAAAACGGGTTTTCCTCAGAAGCTAATTTGAAGACTTTAGGCATCTAACGGAACATTTTATAATCTTCCCCCCATCTCCTTATTACAATGCCCTTCTTATAAATGTAGAATATTTTTGCACTCTCATACAAACAGGTAATTGACACAACTGAAATTCTTGTCACATATTTATTGCCCTATCAGCTAAAATTTTTAAGTGACAAGAACCAAAATAATCATTAATTTTTATAGGGCAAGGATCTGGCTTTTTGTCTGACACAAAGCTGTAAAAAAACTGCTTCTGATTTTATGCACATTGTTTTTAGTTAATGATTTTCAGCTGTTTGTTGTTCCTCTGATAGCATGAAAATGTACCATATGCTCAGCCAAAAGACAAATGATTAGCAAATGAAATTCCGGACAGCTGTCTGACTGAGCGCGCTGGGTTGATAGCTTTCTGCTATCATAATTAGCTTAAGCTTTGGGTTAATTAACTTTCTACCTGGATATGCATAATAATAGCAAGCTGCAAAAAGCAAGAAGCTTTCAGTACATCAACAACATTGCTGCCTTTTTTATTTGGTATTTCAAGAGCATATTAGAATTTCAAGAGTGATTAATCCTGGGAATATTGTCATCTCCTGTAGATTTTATTTGCAAGCCAGATAATACTGAAACAATTGGAATCTATTATAGAGCAGAAATAGCATTTTAAAATTGTAATTAAAGTTTCTAAAAGCAATTGCTAATTTCAAATGCCTTTGTTGGCAAGAATATTAGGTTTCTTGTATGGGCAGCTTGTCGGGTACAAAAAAATACCAGCACTTACACCATGAAGAATAAAACTTTCTTTCATTTGAGTGCTGCCTTGAAATCATCTGTTATTTTCGTGTAATTTGAAATGAAGATGGTTTCTGTAGTTGGAGAGAGTGCTGCTCCACCCCGGAGCCCAAAAGTGGGGACTCTGGGCCCCTGCTGGATCCCTGGGTCAGCGGCGTGAGCCCCAGCCGGGTGGCGGGTCAGGCGGGGGAGCCTCCCACGGCCCAGTCTCCATGACCTGATCAGTGTACAGTGTGCATCTTCTGGTGACAGACGCCTGATTCTTAAAAAGTCAGGGCTATATGTTGGTAGCTTGGTATTTATTTTTTACCCAAAGCAGTTTATAAATCAATTTGCTGATTTGATGCAATGGGGAGAGAAATGCTTTGTCTCCTTCCCCCTCTTGTTTGCATGATTTACCAAAGCTCTCTCTCTAAGATGCGCATCATCTCCCAGGCCGCTGGAGGCCTTGCGAGAGCCCCAGCTAGTGAAGTGGATTGTGGATTTGGAGTCAAAATCGTAGTTTACATTTCCCAGAGCACCAGAGAGCCCGGCACTTAATTCTGAAATAAGTCATGCCTGTTGTTACACTCAGAAAAATATTTTATCTTCTGAAAAAAACCCTCTGCACATGCAGTGGACGGTGAAGCTCCGGTGACAGTGAATTCGTCTTGGCTCCAGAGGACGCTGCCTGCAGAACTTAGGGGTCATTAACGTGTCGCTGTCTCTGGCTGTGACTTGGGGGCCAGCCGTGGGCTTAGCAGCACCCATTTGGTCACCTCATGCAAGTTTTATAGGGCTGCCAGAAGCCATTTTTCAAAATTGGCTTCATGTGAGACCATGTCCAGGAGCTCGCTTTCCGGGGTGGTTGGTGAAAGGGGTGATTCCCAGGGGCTGTCTGCTCTGGGGGAGGGTGGGGCCCTGCAGTGGCTCCCAGGAAGAATGGGGTGCGCAGCAGGCTGCCACTGGCACCTGAAGGTGGCCCTCCTGGCTGTCAGGCTGTGTGACCAGCGGCCCTTGCTCCTTCAAGGTGTCCTGCAGACCTTTACTCCACTCTAAAAAGATGCTACTGGAGTCTTCTGTATCTGTCTGTGTAGTCTGCCCCGGCTGCAGGAAGAGAGATGGCAGCGGGGTCAAGAGAAAGGAGGAAGGGAATCACGGCTCTGGTGTCGAACCCTTAAATTTAGATCATGGCTTCCTGCTGGGCAGCAGGCACCACTGGTTTCCCTTCTGAGACTCAACTTTTAATATTTTACAAAATTGAACATGAACTAGTTTAAGACGCAAAACTTGGGTACATCCTCTGCATGCACTCAAATGAAAGAACTTAACAGGCAGGACGTGGACACTCCTTTGTGGGAGTGGTATTTTGAAAAGGTTAGGGCCAGCTAGTGCGAGAGCGAAGGAAAGAAGGCAGAGAGAACCATAGCTAGGCTCCAGTTTGGGCCCACGGAGATTATTTTATTTTGAATGCCATTTCAAACATCGTGTAAACTAATGATATTATTAAAAAAAACTTATTCTACTATTTGCAGTGCTTGATCTTTAATTTCTTTTAATGTCAAAATTATTTATTTGGCCTGTTCTATTCCAGATGTGCCTGTGGAGGGCACATTAATTTATATTCCGTTTCATGGGCCCCTGTCCCCATCTGTACACCATTCCTGAATTTCATTTTCTCTCTAGGGAGTTCACCTATTCATATTGTAGGTTTCATTTGCCGTGTAAACAGAATCAAGAGACAATGCAAAAATCTGTACAATGCCGGAAAATAATTCTTTTCCACAACAGAGTGGATCATATTTAAAAAAACATTGAAAATGCAATCCATGTGAGGCAACATTTTTTCTACTTTATTGTTCTCCCGAGGAAAGGCTCTTGTTACGACGACATGTTTCCCCTGGATTTGATAAGTTCGTTTTTATTAAAAATACATCTAAAACAGCACTTTCCGATAGTCCGCACGCACATGCTGTGGGCACTTCTTTGTCCTGTGTCCCAGCCTGGTGTCGCAGTCTGATTCGGAGGGTCTTAACCGGTGTGTGCTCGCGGGGCTGCAGAGATGGCTTCGGCGTGTTTGTGTGAAAGGCAACAGTAAAGAACAGCCATTTCTTTTCTGACATTTACAAATAAAGCGGGACATGAGTTATTTATGCTCCAACGTTGCTGCAAAGTCCTTATCTCCACGTGGCACTAAACAAGGATTTGTTGTGGGATTTTCGAGGGCCGCTCAGTGCTTCAGTGTTAAGCACCCAAAACTCCAGGGGACTGGCACTAATTTCCTCTCTCTCGTAAAACAACCTAGTATTCATAACAACTCGAGAGGCCTGACATCAGTAATGATGGCATGTGCCGGCGAAGATTACCGCCCAACAGTGTAATCAAGGTGCTAGGTACTAATGCAAGTTAAATTGAGACAATAATGCTGAAACTTGCATTGTGGGATTAGGAGCGCGCTTCAAGTGCTGACGTCCGCACATCCCGCCTGCCTCCCTGTCTGGCTTCCGCGCCTGTTTATACTTAATGACCTCAAAATTTGTATGTCGTTAACACCGTGTACTGAAGTGGGAGAGAACACGGTTTGGGAGGGAGAGGACTCCCTGTCTTCGTTGACTTTTGTGTCTTTTGGTAATTGGTGGCTTTTCCTGCCGTATTAGGGAGCAAAGCGTGGAGCAGAGAGACCCTGAGGTCTCGGCAAACACGGGGTGGGCTCAGAGACCCCCTGCTCCCCAGTGCTAGGCACTCATTTACATACTTTGAATGAAAAGTCATTTGTGCCTGCAAAATTGTTATTGCTGGAACAAATTTAAATACTAGTCATATGGAAATTTGAAATAAAGTCATATTAAATTTTGATGCTCAGATCAATATTGTGGAGCCCAGGTAATTAAAGTGGGTTTGTTTATTTGGCTCCTTATAAATAAAAAGGGCTTAATACAGACTAATTACACAGAATCTTTCGTCTACGGTAGGATAATAATGGCAGCAATTTAAAGTGATATTAAATGAGAATTAATAAAGGAATATTGAGTCACTTTGGCTGAATTAAGCTGTGAAATGATTCCTCATCTCAATTTAACTTTCTGTCTTCAGCATAATGATTGATAAGCAAGGGATTTTTGTAGAGATGATCTAGAACAGTATTTGATTGCAGTAGTTAATTAATAACAACCAGATTCGTGATTTCCTGTTGTTTTGAAAACAGGTTAGAGAAGCCCGTTTTCACCGTGGGGGGCCCTAGGACAGCTGGGAGGAATCCTGTCACCCACTTCTTTAACCAGAGCTCCCAACGGGAGGGTCACCAGGGTGGGCGCTGGGCCGCAGGTGGAGGGCGCTCTGACTTTGTCCAGCCCGTAAGGGAGAAACCTGCTGCAAATGCAGTCCATGCCGGCCCGGCGGCCAGACGCGGTCACCGCCCGGCTTGTTGAAGGGAGCGCCGCGACCACACTGAAACCCTGGGGACGAAGCTGACAGTCGTTTTGCCTTGAGAGGAAGCAGTGCTTGAAAGCCATCTGAGCTGTTTGGGGCTCTACCTAAGATTAAAATGGATCATGGAGTAACATTTCAGCTTCGGGACCGAAGTTCCTTTCGACAGTGCGTGTCGTTTAATCCCAAGCCTCAGCGTTTCTCAGAGCAGCCTCGGCCCCTGGGTGACCATTAAGTAATTTTCAGGTGGATCGGCGGTTGCTGGGCGTTTGTGTCCTGCTTGGTTTTCTTTGCAGAGTAAGTTGTGTCTAATTTCTTTTGACTGTGCTCCACGACATGTCATATCCACGTTAGCGTTTCTACCCTTTTAAAGGGCCCTGGTGAAGGTCAGGCCCTCACACTGAACACCCTTTTTATATATATTACAAATTGCCAGAATTGTCCATTAATTTCTGTCTTTGAAATGCCATGTCAAGCCTCCAAAGGAATGCACAATGCCAGTGTCCCCTGGACAGCTTCTCACCATGGTCCAGTGCGAATTTCTGATGAAGTTACAGGTGCGGGGAAATGCAGGATTAGAAAATACATCTGATGTTGCAATACTTGCGAAGCTATAGCTTTGTTGATGACAGGACAATTCCATTTTTGACAGTTTAATTTACTGTTGCCAGTGGACACGAGCAAGAGGAGAGCGTGGGTGAGCCACCTGCCCCCCACGCCGTGTTTCGCACGCGAGGTTGCAAAATCATGACTCCCTCAACCTGTCGGGCTCAAATGAGAAGGTTTTCAGCTGGGAAAATGGAATATATCAGTGCATGTAATATTGCCTGACCTCATAAAACAAAAGGGAAAATTGCGGATTCTGACAGCCATTATGAATCTTGTATCAGCATCCAGCACGACTTGGAGACGAGGTATACAGCACATGTTTATAATAGAAAAAAAACAGGCTTGCCACGTTGCCTTGCAATAGGGAGCAAAAAATGACTTGTCAGTAATTCGTTCTCAGATGTTAAAGAGGCTGTTGAATTTACTAGTATATACACAGAAGAATGTTTAGCCCGGAGCAGAGTTGGAAATAGTCTCCACACAGAGGGGTCTACTGAACTTAGTCACAGAGGTAGCTCGTAATAGAAGGGTGAGGGACATAGGCTGCTGTGTCGGGGGCCGGCTTTCTCATTACCAGCTGTACTGAGCCTTTGTACTCTCATCCATCGTGCAATGTATAAGTAATAAGACTTCTAAAATAAAGCAAATAACCTTGTTTGGAAATTATGAGAATCGTTTGAATTCAATGCATTCTATTGGAAAACTGGTGTATTGAGGCATGGCTTTTTATCTTACGCTTAAAAAGTTTTATTTATATTAAAATAAAGCATAATCTTTTTGCATGTAGTTATATGCTCTCCAATTCAATGTTTCTACCTCATAGTCTGTTCCTTTACCATCTTGCCTATTTCTTGATGTTGTTCCCCCACCTCCACAAAAAAAGGTACGAGTCCAATAATTATCTCCGCTGTGTTCAGTAATTTTTTTTATTAGTGGGGTGGGGCTTGGAGTGAGAGTGTGGAAAGTTTTAAGCCACGAGGAGCAGGACTCATTTTCTGTGCTTGTGCTGGCATGCCACTCTGAGTCCTTTCACCGTCGTCTCATACCGCAGACGTGGGTTCCGGTGTTTTCTTTGCTGTGGGCTTAGAAGGAGATGTAGCAGCCGACTTCGGTGAAGTGAAGCATACTTAAGTAAGGTGCAGTGTCCTTTGAGGGGGCCTGCTGCTGTGTCATCAGCCAGTGGCAGCAGGAGGACAAGGTCCTGTGTGCACTCTGAAGCCGCTCGGAACTTTCCTGGGTGGGTCTGGGCGGAGTGGCGTGCAGTGGGTGATTGCAGGGTGGGGCTGTGTCTGTGACAGCAGCAAGGACACACGTGGGAAAGACCTGGAGAGGCAAATAATGGGTTTGGTTCAGAGGAGCTTACACAGAAGCCTCTGTGCCCACCCCCTTTTCTGTCACTGGTGGAGTCTTCCGGCACCATAGAGACGGGATGGCTGTGTCTGTTTGGGGAGCCCCATGGTGTATGTCACCCCAGGGAGTGGTACAGGTCTGGCTGCTTTGTAGGGGGGGGCGGTCACCCACTTCTCTTCTAACCTTCGTGCCAGAAGATGATGACTCAAACACCAGGGTACGTTAGGTTTTCTGCTTTAAACTGATACGTTCATTCAGCATTTACTGGACAGCCTCCAGCAAGTGCCAGGACTCGTAAGGTTTGCCCCTCCCCACCCAGAACTCGCGCTCCAAGGAAGCCTTCTTCTCCTAGCGCTTTCCCCGAGAGATGTACGAAGTGTGACAGGAGCACGGCAGGTGAGGCCTCATTCAGTGTTTCTGTTGGGGATGGTGCCACAGAAGTGGCCAGTGTGGTGGCTGGTGGCTGAGGCCATGTCTGAGCATGGCCTTAGGATTTAGGCCCAGAAGCTTGGCAGCAAGAGAAGCGTGGAACCCAGAAGCAGCAAGAGTCCAAGTGACTTCTGTGCCTTTGGGTTTTGCTTCTGCAGAGTGAAGAGGTGGGAGGAAGCCACAGACAGATACCGAGTTGCCTGAGCTTTGGAGATAGTTCCATAGGTGGTAAGGTATTGTTTGGATCATTTGAGAATATTTACTGATGTATTTAAATACCCCAGTCAGAGTTGTGTGTGAATTAGGATGTTCAAAGACTTAAAATATATGAAAATATTTTTAACGTTAAAATAGACTGATTATTCAAGACATTATGATCTTGTAATAATGTCACCCTTAATCTTTGTGAAATCACCATTATTGTAGTAAAGCCAAAGGTCTTAAAACACGTGCGCGGCCCGTGTGCTCTGCAGCCCACACCCCAGCCCTGCTCTGCACTCGTCTCCCCCAGCCTCCCCGCTACCCTGCCTCAGCCACGCTGCCCTCCTGGCTCTTCCTTGCACTTGTCTCCCCCCAGGGCCTTTGCATCTGTCTGAACACTTGACCCTGCACCGTCTGTATGACTGCCCCTCATTTTCTTGAGTTCTCTGCCTTGTGCGATAATGACCCAATATCCCCATCATGTTATTCCCTGTCTTCCTTTCCCTGCTTTTGTTTTTGTTTTTTTGTTTTTTTGTGTGTGTGTTTTTTTTTGTTTTTTTTTTTTTACACTGTGTAGAACAGGAGTTTGGCCACTGTGGTGCGAGGCTGGCCATGCACCACTTTGTAATTAGTTATACTGGAGCCCAGCCATGGGCGTTGTCTATGGCTGCTTCTCACTGCAGTCCAGGGTTGCATAGTTGTAGCAAAGACAGCATGACCCACCAGCCTAAAATATGTAGTATCTGGCCCTGTTGGAAAGTTTGCAAAGCCCTGATCGAGCGCACGATGTGTTGATTTGTTTGCCTGTCTCTCTCACTGGGATGCGTCTTCCAAAAAGACACCCAGCCCCTCTGTCTGTCAGGCGCACTGTGGCTCTAGGGACTAGACCAGTGTCTGGCGCACAGTAGGTACTCAAAGTACTTGTTGCATAATGAATAGATGAATGGCTATGAAAGCTCCCGCTAACAGGCTGATGGGCCTCTGACTCTGCCTTTGACCTTGGTGTTTCAGCCTCTGTGGTCCTCAGGATGAAGGGCTGCATCACAGACGTGAGGGGGCTTCTCTGAGTTCCCTGAAAACAGGCTCAGGCGTGGACTTTCATACCAACGAGTCACTGGTGGGACTTCCGAGCTACACGACGTAAGCGGGCGTGGGAGGGAGGACACGACGAGGGACAGGCCAAGGCCTGCTCTGTGCTCTGGGTGCAGCTGAGGCCCCCGTCCAGATCATCCCAAACCGAGGCCGGGCCCAGGCCGCGGAGTCTCCGTGCAGCCGGGCCTCAGCCCCCAGCCGCCTCCTGGGAGGGAGTCGCCGTGGCTGAGTGGCTTCTCCCCACTGAGAACAGCAGCAAAGGATGCAGCTGTGCGCCCTCCAGAGCTGGCGCGCGATGGACGGGCCTTGGAAAGGGATGGGGCCGGCACCACAGTTCCTGTGGAGCTAGAATGTGTCTTCATCTCACGTTACACCTGCTAATCTGAATATGGAGACCCAGGAACAGTCGCCGTTGCACGTGAGGCCACACAGCACGTTAATAGCAGGCTTAGGCCGTCAAACATGCCCTTTCCCTCAACCCACCTGGGCAGTGACCCCGCCCCCATGTCAGCAATTCCCAAAGGAGCCATGCTACCACAAAGCCTAGTGACTTTTAGCTTCTAACAGTGGCAGGACAGAGACTTATCATCTGTCCCCTGCTTGGAAATAGCTTGATAGGCTTTGATCAAGTTGGGGGAGCCCCTCATCCACGCCCCAGGCTGCCCAGGACGCGCACCCAGCTCTGAGCGTCCCAGGACCCCTCTTGCCGTGCCAGGCCCTCCCTCAACCCCCACCTTTTGCTCCCAAGCAGCACGCAAACACCATACCCACGTGGTTCTGGCCAAAGCCACCGTAACACCCGTTAACATTGTTTGGTCCGTGCTTAAAGTGGTTACACACCATGTTATAACTGAGTTCAGACACATCGCTGCAGACCTCCTAAGGGGCTAGTCTGTTTAAAACATTCTCATCATTTTATTTTCCATCCCCATTCGCGCTGGGGTAGGGGATCCGAGCTACAAGCTATTTTGGAATATGAAGCCACAGGGAGATGAGAACCAGCCAGGGTCTTCCGGGCCTCTTCTGGAAGATTCATGTGGAAATAGAACCTTCTTTAATATCTTGGGCCCCACAGGGAAGAGAATTCCCTCAGGCCTGGTGTGCAGAGTGAAGCCAGGGGAAGTCGTCTGAAGGAATCAAGCAGATACAAGAGCTCTTTGCTACCCACTGATTAAAAACAAAAGTAGGCAGCATGCCAGGTCCGTTTTCCCTGGCCATAGTAGCGTCACCAGGTGGCCGGGCACTTGCACCCGCTGGACTCAGTTGGGCCGCGCCCCCAGAGACCTGCCCCTTTCCCTGTGTTTGTGGGTTGGCGGGGCGGGGCACGCCTGTGCCTGATGTGCCCCCTGAGGTTGTGTCTTGGAGGAGGTTGCAGCCTCTCCCAGAGGTCAGGGGCATGGTTGGGCTGACCCCCAAAGTCATGCCGTGAAAGTGTCATCTTCTGATTTGAAATTGCGTGTTTTCAATGCAACTCCATAAAGTCCCCATGTTTCTTCTAATAAAAACAGCCTAAAATGTTTACCACTTACATTATGTAAGCCCCGCTCCCCCATTTCACAGGCCGTGCCCCCTCCGCCCCTCCCCCGCCCCCAGACCGGGCGCCTTTGTGTGGAAGGGAGCCGTGTCCTGTGCTGCTCTTAACTCACAGTGAGCGTGGACAGTTTTTTATTGTGATAAAATACACATCACGTAGCATTTCCCATCCTAACCATTTCGAGGTGCACAGTGCAGTGGCGTGAGCTCCTCCACACTGTTGTATTAATGCCACCGTCACGGCCTCCCTGGCACTCCTCCGTCCTCGCCAGCTGGAACTCTGTCCCCAGGGAACAACAGCGCCCCGCCTGCCCCCAGCCTGGCACCCCCCGTCCTGCCTTCGGCCTCTGTGAACTGACTCCGCTAGGTGCCTCCTGTAAGTGGAATCATGCAGTCTCTGCCCTTTCGTGACTGGCTTATGTCCCCGAGCACGATGTCCCTCACATCAGAGTGTGTGTCAGCATTTCCTTCTGTTATCAGGCTGAATAATAGTAGGTTTTTAAATGAGTGTTTTCTGAGAGGGAGACACGTCTGCCGTACTCGTGTTTATCAAGCGTGGGCAGGTGGTGGCCCAGTGGGCAGCATCTCTGAGCCCTGAGCTTGTTGTGTGGTGGGACATCGCCCTCAGCTCTCCGGCCGGTGGTGGCTTCTTTGTGTGGCACTGTCGCAGGCGCTCACCCTGACACGCACACACACGCACACACACACACACACACACGGGCTGGTTTTTCTTCTCCACGTCAGTTGCCTCGGACAGCTCCTGTTTCTTTGGCAGCCGTTCCAGCCTGCTCTGTCTTGTCATTTTAGAGTTCAATATCTGCTGCTCTGAAGGGAAAAACCGGGGGTGGGGTGGACCATTGTACTTGGTCTTTTGACCTCCATGTTGCCCATGGGCAGTGAAGGATAACTTTTGACGAGCCGTGTCAGATGTGACAGGCAATCTAGTTGGGTTGAGTGGAAATGTGCTGTACAAGTTTGAAGCCTTGGTTGGGGGCATTTTTCTGGTGTTCAATGCATTTAAATTGACACCAGCCTTCAGTGTGGGGCTCCTTCCAGGCCCGACACGGAGGCTCTCGCCTTGCAGACGTGGCCGTGGCTCACACACTCGCCGGCCCTCCGTTTACATCCCAGCCACATCGGCTTTTCCCCTCTCTCTATTTTAAACCGTACTTTGGAAGTGCGTTTTATTTTTTTTGCTTTGATTGAGTAGTGATTTGCAGGCCTCTGTGTGTGTGTGTGTGTGTGTGTGTGTGTGTGTGTGTGTGTGTGTGTGTGTGTGTGTGTAATAGAGACAAGGGAGGAAACGGTCCTTATTTTGTGCTTTTGACAGAAGCAGCATTTTCCATCGCCATGGAGAGTGAGAGGCCTGTATCGGCAGCTGTGATTTTAAGTTGTTTCCTGCTCGTTTCTAGGTCCTGGAAATGAGGTGTGTCATAATCTAGCTGTGCAGCCCTCACGGCTTCTCAGAGCCCCTGCCGCGTCCCACTGTCCCCTGCCTGCTCCCGCGGCCGCAGGGGGTCCTGTGCCGCTTGCGGGGAAGGGTCACGGCTTCACTCCTCTCTTCAGGCAGGACAGGGGGGTGGGGATGGAGAGTCACACAGATCTCTAAGCTTAAAATTCATTTTCTGTAAATAAGGTCCGAAGGCATCTGTGGGGTGGGGGTGGGGGGAACCTCCGGTGCTGGTAATGGTCACTCACAGCTTCTTCCCTTGCAGAGAAAATGGCTCTGGACGGTGTCTGCCCTCCAGGAAGCTGCCCCGAGCGCAGGCTCCACATGCAGTATGACTGCAGCCTTAACTCGGGCTGCCGTCCCGCCCCGGGGACTGCTGGGAGGGTGGGGATGGAGACTGGTGTCTGTCTGTCCTGGCTCTGACAGCGTCGATTTCACTCTGCTGAAGAGGTGACCTGGCGTCACCGTATGTGATCATTTGTGTGCGGAGGCCGCAGCCGTGTGCTGCTGAGGGCAGAACGAAGGGCCCAGGTGTAGGCGCAGCGCCCGGCGGGGAGCCTGGCAGTGGGAGGGGTGAGTGGGGCTCCAGCCTCAGAGGAGGGACTTCCTGCCGGGGGTGTTGAAGAAGCTTTGGGTTGTGGGTGGGTGACGGGTTGCTGTGCAGTCCGCACGGGGCTCGGCCCCAGCCTCCGTTTAACAGTGCAGACGTCTGTATCCATAAGCGCAGTTGATGCGAGTTACAAACACTACAGAACAGACATTCCCTGAGAGGCGGGGGGTTGGGGAGGCCACGGTCCCCATCCTGAGTCGCATTTCAGACACCAGCAAACTAGAGGGCACAGTGGCGGGGGCATGAGATCTGGGAGTGGACGTGCCACACACCTGTCCCCCGTGTGTGGCAGAGCCTTGAGACCTCGGGAGGTGACGGGGTAGGACTGGTGCTGCCATGCTTATCGGGAAGATGGCACACCTCCGTGAGGCTGGTCCCGCAGGTGCTCGGGTCAGGAGGACGAGGCCAGGTGGGCTGAAACGGACGGCCAGGTTCCTTAGCTCAAGGGAGCCTCGGGCAGCAGCATCTGTCACGCCTGAATCGGTTTGGGAGGGGAAGGTCCTTGGTTTCCGTTTGTCACTGTCCACTGTACGTCAGCTCCAGCCTGTCCTGCCCCTGGACGACCTGGGCTTCCTGGAAAGCCTGCCCCTGCCCGTCCTGCAGAGCCTGTCCTGCGCGCCCTGGCCTCTCTGGGCTCGGCCTCTCCAGCCGGGAGCTCCCCCGGCCGTTGCACCTGCTGCTGCTGGGCAGGTCCCCCAGGTGCGCCTCCCCTGCCAGGCCCACCCCAGCAGCCCATCCCCGGGACCCCTCCTTCCTCCTCAGCTGGGTGGCATGTAAACTGGGATGCGTCTGATTCCTTTTTGACTCATGGGCTATTTAGAAATGTTTAACTTCCATAGGTGGTCTACCAGTTGAGCCGTGAACAATGTGGGTTTGAACAGCGAGGGTCTAACCTGTGTGTAAGTGGCCCATGCAGCTCAAACTAGCCGTGTTCAAGGGTCAGTTGTATTTTACATGCTCGGTGGGGGTCCCCGTGTGTGCAGGGGGCCGACTTAAGTTACACTCAGATTTTCGACTTACACGCGGTCGGTGCCTGTAACCCCTGCATTGTTAGGGGTCAGCGGTGTGCTGACCAGCGTTCCAGGTGAACCTGAAAAGCACCTTCCATTGTGCACAGATTTCTTTACATGGTGCTGGGTCAGGTGTCTGATAGTTTCAGCTGTTCCTTCTCATCCCCGACTTTCCGCCTCCTGTTCTCACAGTAACTGAGGAAAAGCATGTTGGAGTCTAAGTATACAGCTGTGTCTGTTTCTCCATTTAGTTCTGTCAATTTTGGCTTCATGCATTTTGAAGATTTATTAGGCACGCAGTCATTCAGGATGCTAATGTCCTCTTGATCAATTGACCCCTTAATGTTACGAGAGGTCTGTCTTTCTCCCTGGTAACTTCTCTTGTTCTGAAGTTAACTTGGTCTGATTTTAACATTGCCAACTGCCTTCCGGTCAGCCTGTGAGCGGTATACCCTTTCCATCCTTTTGCTTTTAACCTGTCTCTTTATGAAGTATGTTTCTTGTAGGCAGGATATAGTTATCCAGTTGTCCACCTTTTATTTTCAGTGTTGCTTTGAATGCACTCATCGACGTGGCTGAGTCTTGCTGACTGCATCCTGTTTGTAACATGTGTTCTTTGTTCCCTTTTTCCTAATTTCCTACCTTCATGGAGTATTTTTTGTGATTCCGTTTTATCACTGCTAGTTCCTTATTAGCTTTACCTTCTTTTTACATAGTTGGTGTAGCAGGCGCTGCCCATTAGAACCTCCGGCACTGATGAAACATGCTGTGTCCACATCATCAAGTACGGTGACCACTGGCCACCTGAGGCCGTTGGGCACTTGGCGTAGGGCCAGTGCAGTGGAGGGAACGGAGTATGTAATTTGAGATCATTTCAATATAACTGTGTGGAGGTGGTTGCTACAGCCTCGGACACAGTGGCTGTAGGGTTGGTTCATGGTACGCGTCTTCAGTGTCTCATGGTCTGCGGTGAGAGTGGCACCCCAGGACTTCACATAGAACGCACGGACTTCCCAACCATGGCTTCCATTTGCCCCTTACTGTCCTTAGCTGTGGGATTGACTTCTGTATGTTACAAATTGACAGCAATCGTTGCAGAATTGACTTCTGCATGTTACAAACTCCAAAATAAATTGTTATGTTTGCTTGAAACAATTGGTTGCTTAGAAATAATTATTTAGAATAGAAATTAAATGAGGAAAAAATGATTATTTTTAACTTCTTTTGATATTCTAAATACTGGGGTGCCCCAAAAATGTATACACATGACTTGTATTCATCTTTTATTATCCGTATATATTGAGTATTACAATTTTAATATAGTCTTCCTTTCTTAAAATGTGTCTACATTTTTTGGCACTCTCTGTGTATTGGAAGCCCACAGAGGGGTTTAAGTGACTTCATCAGATAGATGGCTGCTGTGTGGACCATGGTTTAGGGGAGGGGACAGAGACGCATGGGAGCCGGTCAGCTAGGAGGCTGTTGAAATGGAGCAGGCAGAGGTAAAAGTGCTAAGTACTCGAATCTGGATCTTTCTGGAAACAGGATACCCCAGTGGCTCGTAGGAGGTGTACACACAGTGTATCTACTCCAGTGGCTTGTAGGAGGTGTACACACAGTGTATCTACTCCAGTGGCTTGTAGGAGGTGTACACACAGTGTATCTTAGTTGTTTATTTGAACAGCATTCTCACACACCCTCCCCGTTTCCTATCCTGTTTGCTTATCAAAAGTAGTTATAAACAAAAAATGTCATACGTGTGTGATTTTAATTAGAAAATGTAGATTCACCGAATTTTGTGAATCATCTTCCTGTAAAGAGAGCTATCTATCTCTTAGAATTTATGATCTATTAAGAGTACAAGACAAAATACAATATAGATAGGATGATTTTTAAGCGTCATTGTATTTATTCTTTATCTCTTTAAAGAGTAGTGATTGGTTGTAACAGATATGACCAGGGTGTTTGTTTCACAGTGTTTGGTTAGGAGCAGTGGCTTCTGGCATACACTTGCTTAATTTCTCGTGTTGCATCCTCTTGAGTTTGGATAACTGTGGGTGTCACAGTAGAAAGCAATAAAAGTTTCCCAGAGTGTTCACTGGGGTTTTTATTTTTAACAAAGAAGATTATTTAAGTAAATTAAGAAAGTAGGGGGCCGGCCCAGTTGCACGTTGGTTAAGAGCTGGCTTGGGACGCCAGCGGCCCCAGTTCAGATCCCACATATGAGGGCCAGTGACACTGCCCTCTACAGCTAAGATGGTGAACAACAGCTCCACCTGGAGCTGGGCTGCTGTGAGTCCCGGGCACGGTGTAGGCTGCAGCCCCTGCTGCAGGGGGCTGCCATAGGCTACAGTGAGTGGCCGGCAGCCAGCGGGAGCGGCCGGCAGCCGGTGTGAGCTGCCAAGAGCCTCTGTGAGCAGCCGTCCAGAGGCCGGCGACCGATCTGCCTCACCCGAGAAGAGCGCAATGACGATACCAACATGGGCCTGTGAAGCAACGTCCTCCGCAACTAGAATGAAGAACAAAAGGACAGCAACTTGTCTGTTCCCCTTCCCCAATTCCCCAGCGCTGTTCCCCTCCCCCAATTCCCCAATAAAATCTGTAAAAAAAAAAAAAAAGTAGAAACTGTCAATACAGAGGCCCACATATTCTGAGAATGCCTACTTTGAAGGCCAAGATACTGGTGGATGTCATAGAAATTGAGTCATTTGTGTCACCTTGTCTCCAGACTCTGAGTTCCCTGCAGTGTTGGGCTTTTCTCAGCTTTGCATCAGGTTTTAGCATGCTTTGGCTTTTAAGCAGAGATATGGTTCCACTTTGAGAGCTCTGGAAATCATTCTCAGATGCATATATTTATCTCAGTTTTGACATGCGGATCGCTTGCCATAAAGTTACACGGTGGTGTTGTAAGCTGTCAATGGAATAACCAGTGTGGGACCTAGTGCTTTCTAGTGTACACAGCATTGAATACTGTACATACCAAATATCAGGTAGCTCCTGGATTGAATTCCATATGATTTTGCATAGGTGAGATTAGCTGGTAACTGCTGTCAGGAGATTTCAATTATTAATTGCTGATTTCAGAAGTTACTTTGATTTTAATGTCCAACACTGTTAATCAGCCTTCTCTCCTTTCTTTTTTTCCTGTGTTTAACTGTCTATGTAAGCTCTGGATTGCATCTAGGTGGGGCTTGGTACAGTCTCATTAAGGATATGGCTGGAGTGGACATATGGTATTGTGATTAGCTGTGATGCTGACTTTTCAATAAGTGGCTTCTTCTCTGTAAGTATTTAGGACTAGCAAAGTTGAGGGACTTGGTGGTCACGTCGCTTAAATGAGATTTAAGTAGCCATTGGAGTGGTGAGTGTCTTCCGGCTTGTGGGGTGCGGGGAGCCCCATGTTGTTGACGGGTGGAGTCGCCGAGTGCCCAGTCCACAGCCTGTGAAGCGACACAGTGCCCCGGCTTATGTTCCCACCCTGTGCCACTCGGTCTGCGGCACCAGCCGAGGCATAACCCCCAGTGTGTGTCCTCTTCTTCAGCCAGCTCTCTGTGTGTCTGTTCCCCCGTAGCTTCCCAGTGGTCATTGAAGTTCACGCAGCCGATGAACACTGCAGAGATGAGTGAGGTTACGAGGAGGCCTCGGCACACAGGACTGTAAGCTCTGCTCACAAGGAGAAGGCACAGACGCCTAATCGTGTCTGTGCCGTGCAGACATGGCTGAGTGGCCTCCTCGGCCCCGAGCTGTGTCGGGAAGCAGCGTGGTAATAACACCGACGAGAAGCAGAGGCCCTGTGGAGGGAAAGCGAGTGGGCTTCTGGTCCACGTGTCTCAGCTAATGGAATACATGGCCACTTTCAAATGCATTAGGCTGCTTGGCATTCAGAAACGGGGAGCACATGATGTTTCAGCCTCGGGGGCACTCGGGCCTGCCTGGTGTTCCTGCTTTCTTTCCAGCTCCTAATGAGCCCCTTTGGACAGGCACCGTCATTCGTGTAACCCACTGGGCTTGCCACACCCTCTTCCCCAAGGGACAACTGGAAAAACGCTGTCCTGCCGTCACAGCAAAGGGAGAGTGACAACGTACGTGCCTTGGGCCCAGCGTCAGCTGGCTCTGACCCCAACACACTCCTAGCGCCATTCTCCTGCGTGGCGCGGCCTCCCCACTGGCCCTTCACGGCCCCAGCTTTCCGAGTCCTCGGCCTCAGAGCCCCACCCCGCCTCTGGGGGCCTGATGCTCAAGGAGCCCTGGGGGTCTTCTCACCAGCCGGCTCCTTTTCCTCCGACCCAGCGTGTTTCACACTCAGGCACATCTTGTGCTTACCTCTGCATTCCTGTACGCGGCTCCAGCAGATGTGAGCAGAATTGAAGGCTGACCGGGTGGCGGGCCATGTCCAGGCCTTGCCACGTCTCACCGAGGGCAAGTGCTCAGCAGCACCGTAGGCTGGTACCCCCCCCTCAAAGAGCAGCTCCCGCCTGCGCCTGCCGGTGCCCCTTAGAGGGAGGGGCACGGGGAGGCGTGGAGAAACACAAGCAGGCCAGAGGCATGGGCCTGGAGTGAAATAAAGCGAGATGGGGCTGTGTGGGTGGGAGGAGGCAGGAGATGGGATTTTACTGCTGTGAGGTTCCCGTGCTGTAAAGTAGATCCTTATTCTCCCGACAGTAATGAATGCGGGGTGTGGACTAATCACAACACCCCTAAACTGTGAAACCAAACAATGAAAATGTATAGCCAGAAAACAAGGAGAAGTTAATGAGATAATGAACATACTTGATTTCTCTGAAAGAAAGCGGGGAAGGCGACCCAAAGGAACAAATAGCAGATGAGGCCAGCAGCACATAAATGGCAGTATGGTGGGCTCCCCGTCCGTATCAGTAATCACTTCAAATGTCAGGGGACTAAATAGACACCTGGATTAGAAGTCAGATGGTCGGTCACACGGTGTAAGAACTCAGTGTCCAAACACGACTGCAGAAGCATGCCTTAAATGCAGAATAAGAGATGACTGTGCAAACACTGACCTGAAATTGGTGTGGCTATGTAAATATATGACAAAGTGACCTTAAAGAAAGTGGAAAGAAGGAAATGGTGATAAGAAGAGCAGATGTCAGTAACACAGAAAGTGGTACAGTAGAGATATTCACCAAGCCAAAAATGGCATCTTTGGAAAGATTTGTAACTTCTAAAAAAATCCCTGGCCAAGGGCCGGCCGAGTGGCGCGGTGGTTAAGTGCTGGCTTGGAACACCAGCGGCCCCGGTTCGGGTCCCACATAGGAGGGCCAGTGACACTGCCCTCAAAAACAAACAAAACAAACAGAAAACATCCCTGGCCAGACTGAGCAAGGAAAAATAGGAAAACCAAGTAATGAGTAACAGAGGTGGGAAGGAGGGACGCCACTAAAGATTCTATAAATGTTAAAAGATAATAAGAGGATAGCATTTAACTTCATGCTGACAAGTTGGACAATTTAGATAAAATGAGCAAATTTGTTTTCAGATCTTGGCAATTCAAAGAAATTGAAATTTTAAAATTTTCCTTCAAAAAAAGAAAACCCAGGCCCATATGGCTTCATGGTTGAATTTTATGAAATGTTTAAGGAAAAAGTAATTCCAGCCTTACATTAGTCCTCTGGAGGACTAGTGGGAGGGAATTCACCATCCCAGTGTGTTCAACGAGGCCAGCATAACTATGACACCAGATCTGACCAGGATGTATGAAAAAAATGAAAACCTCATGAACCCATGCAAAAATCGTAGTAAGAGATTAAAAACTGAGTTCTCTGAAAAGGAAAAATGTGTATGTTTAAAGTGAGGTTTACCCCAGGAATGCAAGGGTGAATTTAACATTCAAAAATCAATCAGTGTAATTCTCTAAATTCACAGAGGAAAACATTTTTTACCATCTCAATTAATTAAAAAACTTGACAAAATTCAACATCCATTCAGGATTAAAACTTACGAAGAATTAAGAACTAAAGGCAGTTCCCTCATCTGATGAAGTCTATACAAGTGTGTGCCTGTGTTCGTGTATGTGTGTAGGTGCATGGGCACTCGTGGGTGGGCATGCGGTGCGTGCCTGGTCTTCCCTGCATCGCCTCCCACACCGAGCAGCGTGGCATGGCCGCTGACTGCCCAGTGCCGTGACTCCTGCAGGCTTCCCCGGGCTAAATCTTTCCCACGCCTCTCTCTAACCCCCTGTGCTTTTTGGTGTTTGCATTTATGTTCAGCTCCTCGCTGCTTTCCCGTCTTGATTATAATATTTCCAGAAGAGGGGAATTTTCTCTTTGGGTTCCCATGTGTCCCTTTAGCTCCTTCAGCTGGTACAGAGTGAGTTCGGCTAGCCAAGCAGGGCGGAGATCTGGGGCTGGGCGGACAGCGCAGGGCCGCTGCTGGTTCTGGAAGCCGGACATGCCTTTCCCGATGTGTCTGTGGACTTGGCTAGCTGCTCTGAGCTAAGGAAGAATGAACTGCGTTTGTCAGCGGGATCTAAACACAGACTAACGGGGAAGGCGGCCTCGGGACACTTAGAACAGTCTGTCCTGTCCGCGCCGTGGGTACTGGAGGGACTGGGGTGTCCCCTTCTCATCGGCATTGGCAGAACCGTGTGTATGAGGAGCGCCGCTGGAGTCTGGAATTCTTTTAGGGCTTCCGTGAGCTCCTGTCAGCACACTGACATTAGGGGAAGAAAACCCATGTCTTCTTTGAGGCTCAGCTGGTGCCCTGGAGCCGACGCCAGCCTGCCCACCTGCCCAGCAAGGCCTGCAGCGCTGGGAGCGCCGTGTCCCTCTGGGGGGCGTCCTCTGGGCCACTGTAAACGCTGAGGGCCTTGTTGTGAGTGAAAGCCCAGTTGTGGACAGGCCCACAGTCTGCTGTGACGACATCTTCTGCTTCTGATATCACTTCTATGAGGCATGTGTGTGCTGGGCCTCGCGTCCGTTTTATGGACCTGGGTTCCTAGAGTGACTGGGCACTGGAAACTGTGGGTGTGGTTGCTCTGGGTGGCAGTCTTCCCACTTTACACGTCATCCATCTGCCATTTCCTCAACAACCTGGGAAGCAGGTGGACCCACAGTGCCCGATGCTGACGTCACTTCCTGGAGAGTCACCTCAGGAGACCCTGAGTCCCCTCTGATCGCGAGGTCCTGGCTGAAGGATGTCAGAAAGCACACGGACCGGGCTCTGCATGGGGAACCATTTTTTGCAAAAAGTAACCGATTTTTTTAGGTGCGTACGATTACCCTTTTAATAGTTACTATCCCAGTAAAGTTGAAATTGGGTTGTTTCATGAACCGTTGACTTGAGAACCTGTGTCAGCCGATGGCCGAGTGTGCCCTCCACCTGGGAGGCATAGGGCCTCTGGTTCAGGAAACGGTGTTGGTTCACGGAGCCCAGGATCCCACAGGAGGGGATGTGATCGATGCTGCCTGCTTCCCAGGGGACGGGGTGCTGGTGACCCCAAAGTCCCTAAGTGAGTGGTACTCCACAGGTGACCAGGCTCGACCAGTGGGCTTGTTCGGGACCCACCTGTCTGGAGACGCAGGAGAACAGCTGGGCTCCCTGGGACCTGTGTCTCCCGTGGTTACCGCTTAGTTTCCGTGTAATTAGAGGCTGCGTTTGGAAATGAGAAACGAAAGCACTGCACTCCTGGAGACGTGAGCCTGTTGGGGGACAGGGGACGGGTGTTTTTCTCACGTGGATCAGGCTCACATATGTGACTTCCCTAATTGAAGATGGTGACAGGCTAAACTAAGCTGGGATTCCCCAGGGAGGGACTAGGGTTTCTGGAACCAGTCTAAGGAAAACAGAAACTTGAAGAAGAAAACAAAATATGCCTCTCTGTTTCCTGCCCTTCCCCGGCCATCAAGGAAAGCAGCTTTTGCAATGAAAAATTGGGTTTTCACCTCCAATTCTATGATAATATGTGACTTGTGCTCCTGGCGTGGGGTTGGGTTTTTTTAAGTCGTTATCTAGTGCGTGGCCCTTGTTAGTTCCGCATGAACAGGAGAAGAGACCTGTGGACGAGGGTCCCTCCCTCCCACTTCCTTCCTCACAGCTGTGGGATTTCATGCAGCGAGGCCTTGGAAAGGAAGCGCCCTCCTGGGCGCTTTTTTTTTTTTTTTTTTTTTTTAAACAATGCTTCCTATTTTCTCTTGTATAAATATCTGCCACATTTGCACCAGGAATTACCACTGTTACATATTTTACAGACACTTGACTGTCACCTACATCGTTTATTCCCATGCCTAGAAGAAAAGGATGAAAAGAATTTTGTCATGTGATGTGACTGGGCCAAGAGTCATGGCTGGAAAAAGAGCAAAGAGCAAATGACGTCACTGCTTTACTGTGTCTGCGTCTATGTTCCCATCTTGCTCAGACTTAGATTTGTTGTTGTGAGTTATTGTATTCGCTGGAGGTGGCAGTACAAGCACTCCCCACCCCTTGGAAGCATGAGTTGCGTTTTCATTCTGGCTGGGAATGACACTACTTTAGTCCTTTAACGAAGAATTTCAGTGTCCATACAGATAAATCACATCTAACAAGCAAAGTTTCAGATACTTGAGAATGTTTTTCAGACAAGATGCTTGTGCGGAAATAGGGGTTCACTCTGTTTTTCCCACTGGTTTGCTCATCAGAGACCATCACTTTATGGAGTTTGCTTCTGTGAAATGTACTAAATGTAAATTGTTTTTCAGAAAGCTTTATGAATTTACTGCCTATGATTCGGAAAACGCAAACCCAAATTCAGTATAACTTCCGCTGCGCACAGCTGCCCCCTAAATGTGTGGATGTCGTGTGGCGCGCTGCTTTGCAGCAGAGCGTGTGTGGAAGGAAGTTGGCGCTGGTGTGCCCCGGGGGCTGTGCGGCTGTCTCTGGTCGGGCCAGCTTGTGCTGGCGCCCCTCCTGCCCTGTGGCCTGGCCCGGTGCATCCTGCGTGGCTCTGTGCACGAGGCCACCTTCCTGGGCTGCCAGGCGCCTGGCCCTGCGTGGGGCCCACAGCCGCCAGTGGGACTGACGTGCGAAACAGCTCGTGCACCCCAAGTTTATGGTGTGAGCGAGGAGGGCGGCAGTGGCACCACGCTTGAGCCCCGCTGAAGTGCGGGTTTTGAGGGGAAACCTCAGCCCAGCCCATGAGGAATCCTGGCGGCCGGAGCAAAGCCGAACTTGCTGCGGGGTTCAAGTATTTGAGGAAACTCGATTCTCAAAGTCAGATTCAAGCTGGCTTCACACGTCGGCCTTCTGGCTTTGCACGAGATGGAAACGATGCTGGAACAGCAGTTTATCATCTCCAGGGCACAGAGTAGAGTCTAAACTTGGAAAAAGGCCGAGCAGCCATTTAAACCCAGACACGTGTATGGAGGGAGCCTCACACACAGCAGCGCCTTAGCTGCCTCCCTCCCTGCCCCCGAGACGGCTGCTCCACTGGCCCACGGGTCCCGGGCGTGGGCCCTGCCAGGCAGTGGGGCCACTCGGCTGTTTCATGCCCCTCCACCCCGGGTCTCTATCATCAGGCACTTAGGTTTAAGTGGCTCATGTGACTTGGAAGATAGTCTGAGTAACGTGGGGTTGTAGGGACCAGCTGTTTTCTTCTATGTTTAACATGTATGCAGACCTTTAGAATTCCATGTTCTCAGCCTATGAAACACCTTGATAAGGATTGGTTTTGGTGGAAACAGGTGTCTCTGCTAGAAAAGTCAGTGCCATCTCTGCCCCAGCACACGCACACCCTCATTCTCACATGCACACTCACACGCACACACACTCAGGAGGTACTGTGGACATTGTGTGAATATAGTATAGAACCTTTCATTTTCCAGGATGGGCTGTCGCTCGTTATAGGCTGTCTGTGGCTACTTCCCAAACCTTTAGGAAATGAGAGCTTTCCAGCCCTCTTCTGGTGACGTAGGAGGTGTCAGCCCCTTTCGTGGGGACAGGCTGGGGAAGCCGCCAACCCAGAGACTGAGCCCCGGCACTGTGAGCCACGTCCCTGTTCTTCATAGAGGCTGCCCCTTCATGCTGATTGTCTTCAGGGAAAAGTTAAGTCTGTCTGCATTCCTGCCTTAGCTCACACACAAAACACGTCCACAGTCTTGGCTGGAGCCCCGGGGTCTGTGTGCGCCCCTGTACTTCAGAACCGCAGCCAGTTTTCACACTCGGGAGGCCTGGCAGTGAGACCGAAAAGGGAAGGTGTGACAGGCTGAGTGGAGACGCGTTTCTGGACTGGTCCCGAGCAACCCTACCTTCCCTGATTGTGGGCCTGAGAGCGTCCAGAAGCTTGAAAAGGAAAATGCGATGTATTGGAAACACATGTCAAGCGATGGACTCTTTTCACGGAAACGCTAAGTAGCGTGTCAGCCACCAGTGGCCCCTGGTGCGCATGTCCGCCCGTGGCTCAGCGGACCTTTCTGAGGACACTTGCCAAGAACAATGGGAGAGAGCGGGCGGGCGGTGCAGCCTGCTCTTTGTCTGGTTGACGGCAGTGCGCGGCGGCCCTTGGCCAGCTGGCCGTGTGTGCAGGCCCTGGACGCACTTGGGTAATATGTGATTCTCTCAGCATCCTGCCCCTGCCCCCCAGGGGCAACAGGTGCCCGCACCGGCGTGGTCCTGACACATGAAAGGGCCGGGCCACTCTGATTCCTCCTCCCTTTGATCTCCCCGCACACGGGCGGCTTGTCGGCCTGGAGACTCCTCTGGAGGGCGATTTAAAAGTTGGATTCGAGCAACATCAAGTGAACCGTCTTCCCATCTCATGCCGTGAGGAGCTCTTTGGTGTAGTTCATGGCTGGATGTAAGGAAAGATATTAACCCCTGCTTTGAAGCAAGCTGTCTTGAGGCCGAGATTTCCATCTACCTTCCTCCTTTGCATTTCGGGGAAAACAAACACACATTTTTTTCATGATCCTGAGCTCCCAGGCCCTAGGATGGGGACTCATTGCTGGAAATTCAGCTTGGGACTCAGTTACCTTCGTTGGTTAGTGCACGTGAGCTTGGCTGCAGGTGGGTGGATAAGATGGAGAAATGATAGACGAAGAAGACAGAAGGACGGTTTTCATGGGCAGAGCTCAGATGCTTTTCTCAAGGTGCTGTGATCAATAAAATAATCCATTTTTAATGGTGTGCTGGCAAGGGCCACTAAATACCAATTACCAGGTAAAGTGCTATCAGAAGGTGAAGCCATTTTGTGAATTATTTCATTGCACTAACGCGCTCATACTGGGGAGAAATGGGCAAGGTGCTCTGATGCTCTTCGTTAAAAGAAAAATGACTCACTTTCAAAACAGTTGCTTTATTTTGTAAATATTTTAGAAAAGCGCATTGCTGTCCAGAAATACAGATTTACACTTGTTTTGTTTTTAATGAAAACATGGAGGGAAAATACCGTGAAATCCCAAACCTCATCAGTATCAATATGACCAAAAAAGTGCAGCATGGGGAAAGAGTTCTGCTTGTATTTCCGATCCACATTTTCAGTGTATGTTATATATTTTGTGTCTTGACTTTTTCAGTCTGAGTTTTCCTAATCAATATCTCCGCTTCTTAGGAATTTGTGACCCAGCCATGATGACATGGCCCAAGATTTACACGGTCCCATTTAAGGGTAGACAGTGATCTCCTTGAAAATAGGGAAGAGGGTTTCTCTCTCTGTTCTCGTAAACTGTGCTGAAGAGCCCAATAATAGTTTGTTGATGGAAGATGTCATCCACCCTGCCACGCGTGGCTCAAGTGATGAGGCAGGAGAATGAAAGACTCCAGGGCAGGGACGGTTCTGACAGATGTGAACCTCTATAAATTGTACTGTTTCAGGGTCATTTCCATTTACGATGATGGCTTCCATGTGCATTCGGCTTTATAATTTTTTTGAGATTATAAAGGCACGTATGTTCAATGCTGAAAGTAAAAAGTATAAAGAAAATCATTCATATTCCCATCACAGACATAGCATATAATATATTTCCTTTTCCATGATTTCTTTTCCAGGTATACAATATACAAACTTAAATCAAATGTGGAACGCATCGCATGTATTTGCAATGCGATATGCCTTTTTCACACAGCCACATATGCACTATTTCATTTCATTAGCTATTACTCTTATTGGATACGTGGTCACCTGTCTTACAGATGTACCGTAGTTTATTGAACATAATTTAATAGCCTGGGATGCGTTATTTAGGGTATCTTCATTGTTAACTGCTGTGTTTTCCTCGAAGTTAATTGCATGTGGATGGCATTATAGTTAATAAAGCACTTTCTCGTGTCGGATCTCATTGATTGGCACAGAAACCCCAGGAGGCAGAGAGGCCACTGTGTCACCAGTGAAGAGACCGAGGCTCGGAAAGACTAAAGTGAGAGTTTGAAAATGTCACCGCTCAGTGCAGGACAAAAACAAATGCCAGAGGATTTGGGAGCTAATGTGATTGAAGACCACACTGGTTGGTACCACAACATGAGTGCTCCCTTCTTTTGGCCGTGCGGTACATAAGTGCCCGTTGTGTGTCAGCACTGCCCTGGGTCCCAGGGAAGGAGACAGACCCCTTTCAGGGCTCCGTGAGGAATCCAGGTGGATTCTGGGTCATCCGGGAGGGTTACGGGCTGCACGCGATGGTGGTTCTTCCAGCCACAGCAGAGAGCGGTTCAAAGCATTGTCTTTGTTCTGGGAGTGACTGGGTGCTTTTCAAAGTCAAGTTAAGGATATACTCATTTGGTGATGATTGATCCCATGTCGTGCTGCTAAGAGGACTGAACATGTTGCTGAGGCGTAGTTAGGTACAACGGAATAAGTTAAGTCAAGGGTAAAATATTGAAATACATCCTTTGAAAATAACTGCTTGGAATCTCATATCTGAAAATATTTTCTGAGCAAAATTTTATGTAAATTAAGACAAAACGTCTTTTTTCACCATTAAATTAGGGGGAAAATGTAAGTAAAAATGTGCAGTTCTTTCAGGGATGGACTGAACCTGCTGTATTTTCTTACGATACGGCTGATAACAGCAAATGGCTATTGCTCTTGTGCCCATGTGCAAACAGTCACAAAAATGCTAAAGCTCTCCGATTCCAGAATCCCACTTTGAAATGTATTTTCTACAGAAAATGCAAAATAAAGAAAAGGCTCTATACATTTCAGCATTGCTTGTCATCGTGAAAAATGGAAACAGATCTCTAAATGTCCAACAATAGTGAGATCATTTAGAAAACAACTCCACATTGTCACCCTGTGACTAGACACCTGTGAAGCTGTGTCATCGTGGACAGATGCTAAGTTAAATGAAAAGGCAAATTAAGATACTAAATTGTGTGTACATCACGGTCACAACTATGTAATGTGAGAAATCGCTTGAAGTGAATACTCTAAAGTGGCGACAATGTTTGTCTTAGGGGCGAAGATCAAGGAGGTTACTGTTTTCCTTGTCTGTATTTTAAACTCTTATGTGATATGGTTATATTACTTTTTAAGAATAATGATTTTGTTTTATAAAAATGGCATGTTTCTTTATTAAAGGTAAGCAATACATTCAGAAAGCAAAAGAAAAAAACGAAAGATTACCTCCCTCCCTCCCCGCAATAAGCTGTGCTAAGATTTGGTGAACATTCTCCCCAAAAGTAACAGGTACCCAGTATTAAAAGGCAAACAATTTTAATTAAAATGGATTGATCTAGTCCAGTGTTGGCAAATATCACCTGTGAAGAACCAGGTATTAACAGCTCGGGGCTTCACCATCCACAGCTTGTCTCAACCACCCTACTCTATCTACCTTTGTGTGAAAGCAGCCACAGACAGACAGTACATAAATAATGAGTGCGGCTGGGCCCGGTAAACCTTTCTTGCTCTCCATTCTTTGTTTAGACCCATATTTCCACCTGGCAGCATTTCCCTCTGTCTGAGCATTTATTTTAATGTTTCTCCTAGTAGCAGCCTGCTGGAGGTGAACTCTCGGAGCTCTTATGTGTCCAAACGGTCTCTATTGTTCCATGATATTGAATGATATTTTCACTCAGTATGGAACTCTAGATTGACAGGTTTTTTTCTTTCAGTACTTTATAGGTTTTGCTCCACTGTCTCCTTGCTTGCATTGTTTCCAACAAGAATCATGTCAGCCTTTTTGTGCCTCTCTGTATAATGTCTTTCCCTCTGGCTGCTCATAAGGCTCTTTCCCAGTGTAGGAGCAATTTCCTTATGATGAATCTTGGTGTAAATTTTTTCATGTTTGTTGTACCTCATTTCATTGAACGTCTAGAGTCTATACATTCATAGTTTTCATCAAAGTTGGAAATGTGTTGTCCATCATTTTTTCAAATATTATTTTCATTTTCCTCCCTTTTAGAAACTCCAGTTACACATGTATAAAGTTTCTCGGAGTTGTCCCACGGCTCACGGGTGCCCCTTCATGTATTCCTCTGTTCTTCATTTGGGGTGGTTTCTATGGGTATGTGTTCAAGTTTACTAATCTTTTCTTCTGCAGTGTCCGATATAACTGCTGTTATTCCCATGCGGTATATTTTTTCATTTCAGATTTTGTAGTTTTTATCCCTAGAAGTTCCTTTTGTCTCCTTTTTTCAGATATTCTATAATTCTACTTGAGTTTTTGAACATCTGAAAAACAGTTACAATACCTTGTCTAATTTCTAGCATCTGAGTTACTTCTAGGTTATTGTCTAGTGGTTGTATCTTATCATAGTGAGTCATATTTGTCTACCTTTTTCATGTCTGGTAATTTCAATTTGATGCCTGACATCGTGCATTTTACTTTGTTGGGTGCAGGGTATCTGTGCATCTCAATAAATATTTTGAGCTTTATTCTGAGAGGCAGTTACATTACTTGAAACAGCTTGATCCTTTTGGGTCTTGCTTTTAAGATTTGTTAAGCAAAACCAGAGCACTGTTCGTTCTAGGGCTAATTATTTCCCTATTCAGTAGCCAGACCCGAATACTCTCCCAAATGCTCCAGGAATTATGAGGCTTTCCAGGCTGGCTTTTGGGAGTAGGCACATTTCCAGCCCTGTACATCTTTACTGTTCTGTGTCATCTTCTGCCAGTCTCTGGGAGTCTCTTCACATGAATGTGCCAGCGCTACTCTGCTGAATATTCTGGGGAGGCCTCCTCAGAGTCCTCTCTCTCTGCTGCGTGCATTTCTGTCCTGAAAGCTACCTGCCTTGGTCTCCCAGCTCCGTCTCTCCAATGAGTGCAGCAGGCTCCTGGGTAGCGTGCCCCATGCCATGGCCAGTCAGCAAGGGCAATCGTAGCATTTGTTTGCCTTCTCCCATCAGTCATTCTGCTTAACTGTCTAGTGCCATGTAATTGTCGTTTCCTATACTTTGTCTGTTTTCCTTTTGGGTTATATTAGCTGGGAAAATAAATCCTGGGCATGTTATTTATCCCATCTTGCCTGGAAACAGAAGTGCTTGGGTGGTTTATTTATTTATTTTTTTACTTATTTTAGGTGTATAATTTAATATTACAGTATTAAGAACTGGCTTCCCCTGAACTTTCTGATAATTACTGAATTTATGCTGTATCACCAGATGTTTCTAATAATGTAAACTAGAGCAGAACAGGACGTACATGAAGACCATACCTGCACCCCTCGGGGAAAAGAGGAAGAAACTTAAACTTCTCACAAGTGGGCCACAAGGAGAGCCCTGCTGTATGCAGCACCAAGACATATTGGGGGCGCCAAAAAATGTATGCACGTTTTAAGAGATGTTATGTGTTCTCAAGCAGTAATTCACTGTAATCAGAAGTGTCTGGGTGCTGAAGGGAACCACTTTGATCACCTCTTGTGATTGCAAGTCAAACTCATCTTTTGTTATCTACATATTGAGTATTACAATTAATACAATTTTTTCCTTTCTTACAGTGTGTATACATTTTTGGGGGGCACCCTCTCTATATGGAGAGTAATTGTTGTTTCTCAGAAACACTGTGATTGCAAGATCTGTATTCTCCTGAATTTAAGATCTGCCTGTTCTTGGCCAGTATGTTTTTAACTGAGAAAATGTAAAATCTTTTTTCTGAGTTAGCTTTGTATCATTTTTCTAATAGGCTAGGGTTTGTACGACTTTTATTCCTAAGAAATTCGTGTATGAAGTAAAAAGTTTATCACCGTAACAGTTTGCTGCGTGGTTACTGATGTCTGCAGCAGGGAAACCCCAGCAGCACATGGTGTCTTTTCTCCCGGGTCCAGATTGCAGTGCTGGCGTGCCAGCCTCTGCCAAGAGCCCTCCCGGGACTGTCATAAGAATGGACCCTGCTCACACCTCTGCAGCACAGGTGCTAGTACTCAGTAAACGATGGCTCTTACGAGATTGTCCTTGTTTGCATCATTGAAAATGGGCTTCCATGTTGATCATGCATGGCGCCCAATTTGGGGTGCATCATACCTGTGCAGTATCTCCAAGCAACTATCTCAGAAAGGCCCTAATGCTAACTAATATTTCTCCATTTTCAATTGTACCGTTTATTTTTCTTTGTCTTGGCCTCTCTGGCTAGGGTCTCTCAATATAGTTTTGAACAGAAGCTGTGATAATGGGCATTCTTGTCTTGTTCCTAAATGGAAAGTAAAAGCTTCCAGTGTTGTACTAAGATTTGCTGTGACTTCTATAGGCTTAGGAAATGGATGGAAGCAAAACAAATTAGAAAGATAATATTTTGAGTACATCAGGTATTGTATAATTGAAATACAGCCTACAATTAACCATAAGCAGTTATCAGTTAGGTTTTACACTCATTAAGTGAATTCTACTTCCTAATTATAGAGCCAAGTTTAAATTGGCAACAGCCACACTCATCTAAACCAGAGGCTGTGTAAAACCCTGTAGGGTTTTCCAAGGGTTGCTTCTCTTCAATAAAAATGTGTTTGTTTCTCCCATATTTTGCATTTCCAATGACCTCATAAGTAGAAGTGCCCCTTGTCACTAATTAGTGGGGTGATAGGTGACATCATGTGTATCTGCAAAGCTCCCTAGGTCTAAGCAGAGTTCTCACCTCTTCTAGTGCCGTGACCAGTTTGTCCTTCCCAGGGAGGCCTGGGGCCCCTTGAAGAGGTAACTGCTGGGAAATAGACAGGGAAGGTGTCTCCTGGTGCAGGTGGACCCGCGGTGTCCACTGACGCAGGGCCGGCCTCAGGAGAGTGAGGCACCTGGCAGGGGCAGGCTCTGCTCTTTGCCGGAATTTTTGTCCCCACAGTGACTGCGTGGTGTGGGCTTGTGCTGCCCGACGTGTTCGTTCAGGATGGCCATGCACGTGCTCAACAAGGCTGGTGTTTTTCTTCCTTTTGGGCTGAGTGAATCAGTTGAAAATGGATTACTATCAGGATTTTAGCAGGGAAGGGACTAGGCGAGGCCAGAGACCTGCCCAGGGGGCTGCCTTTCAGGAGTGCTCACTCAGGTTTGTGCCGTGGACTGAGCTGTGTCTTGTTAGCAGAGGAGAGTTGGACACAGAGACGCCAGAGATGCTCAGGCACACACACGGACGATCACATGAGGAGGCAGCAAGAAGGTGGCTGTCTGCAAGCCGAGGAGAGAGGCCTCAGCATGCAATCGACCCTGCCAGCACCCTGAACTTGGACTGCCAGCCTCCAGAACTGTCAGGGAGAACACATTTCTGCTGTTAAGCTGCCCAGCCTGTGGCATTTTGTTGGGCAGGCTCAGCAGGCCGAGACAGAAGGTGCCAATGCAGCACTGAAAGGGACTGCCTGCTAAAATTTGCTCCTGAAACACCCCTCTTAGGCCTGAATTTTAGGTGGGCACACATTTCCCCAGGTGCTCGAAAGGGAACCCAAGCCTGAGAGCGTCTCCTTCATATCCTCGCAGAAGGAAACCTGCTACTGACCACATCTAAGTGTCTGAGACACAGCAACAGGTGCTGGGCTTACCCTGAGCCTGGTGCTCAACGCCTTCCCCGAAGATACAAGTGGGTTGCTTCTCTTATGAGAGTCCCCTGAGACCTAGAGGACAGCTGTCAGCAACAGGTTCATCTCCCATCAGGTGTCCCTCCAGGGAGAAGCTTTTGAAGATATAATGGGTATTAATTTCCTGAAATTAAGAAAACAGAAAAGACCTCAGAATAAACAGAATAACAAAGAGCCAAGAAAGGAAAAACTGACACCAAGACATAGTGCAATTTAAGAATATCAAAGAGAAAGCTCGAAAACATTACAGCTAGAGGAAGGGAGCACATATAAAGGAACAGTGATTATATTGACTTCATATTTTTCAGCCACATTGAATGTAAGACAGTGGAGGAGTGTCTCCGTGTTAGAAGAAAATAACCTAAGACACAGAATTTCATGTTCAGCTCAATCTTTAAATATTCTCTTGTGTACAAGGCCTCAAAAAATAAACGTAGTGATTACAATAAATATAAATGAACTAAACTCACCAGTAAAAAAGACAGAGAGTGATAAATCGAATATAAATCTATATGCCACTCATAAAGAATGTAGAAAATATTTAAACACTAAGGGGAAATGGATGGAATGAAGTATACTAGGAAAATGCTAACCGAAAGAAAAGTGGTATCTGTATTTACGTATAAAATGACCTTAGGTCTAAAACAAACTATATTAGTCTAAAATCCATTTGAAATTAATTTTTGAGAAGAGAGTAAGATCTAGGTCTAGACTGGTTTTGGGTTTTGTTTTGTTTTTTTTGCAGTTGTTCCAGTACCATCAGTTGATAGCTTATCTTTTCTCCATTGTATTGCCTCTGTTTCTTTACCAAAGAGCAATTGATTATATGGGTCTATTTCTGTGCTCTCTATTTTATCCCACTGGTCTATTTTGTCTACTGTTGTGCTTATACCACACTGTTTTGATTACTGTAGCTTTATAGTGAGTCTTGAAGTTGTAAAGTGGCAGTCCTCCAACCGTGTTCTTCTTTGATTTTGTTGATCAGTTCCAGTCTTCCTCATATAGATGTTGCACATATATTGTTAGAGTTATACCTAAGTATTTCACTATTTGGGATGCTAATGAAATGGTATTGTGTTTTTAATTTTAAATTCCACTTGATCATTGCTGGTATTTTGAAAAGTGATTGTCTTTTGTATGTTAACCTTGTTTCCTGCAACCCTGCTATAGTCACTTATTCTAGTTTTTTATTCATCAGTGACTTTGGATTTTCTACATAGATGATTGTCATATGTAAACAAAGAGCTTTATGTCTTCCTACCTAATCTATGTACCTTGTATTTGTTTTTCTTGTCTTATTGCATCAGCTAGCACTTCCAGTTAGGTGTTGAGAATGAATGGTGAGAGGAGACATCCTGGTCTTATTCCTGACTTTCCTGAGAAAATTTCAAGTTATCTCACCATTAAGTATGATGTTAGCTATAGGCTTTTTGTAAATATTATTTATCAAATTGAATTTTCTCTCAATTCCTAATTTACTGAGAGTTATTATCATGAATGGGTGTTTGATTTCTCATGCATTCTGTACATCTATTAATATGATCATGTTGTTTTTATTTTTTAACCTGATGATGTGATGGAATACATTAATTGATTTTCAAATATTTGACTAGCCTTCTATAACTGGTATAAATCCCACTTGTTATGGTATGTAATTCTTTTTATACATTATTATATGTGATTTGCTAATATCATGGTCTGGATTTTTATATCTATGTCCATAAGAGATATTGGTCTATATTTTTCTTTTCTTCTAATGTCTTGTCTGGTTTTGGTATTAGGGTGATACTGGTCTCAGAATGACTCAGGAAGTATTTGATCTGCCTTTATCCTCTGAAGGAGACTGTAAAGTTTTGGTATAATTTCTCCCTTAAATGTTTGGTAGACTTCACCATTGAATCCATCTTGGCCTGGTGCTTTCTGTTTTGGAAAGTTAATTACTATTAATTCAGTTTCTTTTGAAAAATTTTTAAAATTGATTTTTCAATTACAGTGGATATACACTATTGTATTCTTTTCAGGTGTGCAACAATGTGATTAGACATTTGTATACCTTACAAAGTGATCATCCTATTAAGACTGGTACCCATCTGACACCAATTTCTTTAATAGAGATGGGCCTATTCAGATTATCTGTTGCTTTTTGTGTGAGCTTGGCAGATTGTGTCTTTCAAAGAATTGGTCCATTTCATCTAGGTTATCAAATTTGTGGGCATTGTTGTTCATAGTATTCCTTTATCATTTTAACACTCTTGGGATCTGTAGTGATGTCCCATCTTTCATTTCTGATATAAGTAATTTGAGTCCTCTCTCTTTCATTCTTAGTTAGCTTGGCTAGAGGCTTATCAATTTTATTGATTTTTACAAAGAACAAGCATTTGATTTTTCTCTTGATTTCTGCTCTATTCTTTTCTCCTGCTTACTTTGGTTTTAACTTGCTCTTATTTTTATAGTTTCCTAAATGAAAACTTAGATTACTGATTTTAGATATATCTTCTTTTCTAATATATGTATTTAGTGCTATCAATTTCCCTCTGAGAACTGCTTTCCCTGCATCCTAAGTGTTTTGATGTTGTATTTTCATTTTCATTTAGTTTAAAATATTTTTTCATTTATCTTGAAGTCTCTTCTTTGACCCATATATTATTTATAAGTGTTGTTTAATCTCCACATATTTGGGGATTTTTCCAGTTTTCTTACTGCTATTGAGTCCTACTTTAATCCATTGTTGCCTAAGAGCTGACGTATGATTTCTATTTTAAATTTGTTAAGGTGTGTTTTATGACCCAGAATGTTGTCTTATCTTGGCGAATGTTCCATGGGAGATTGAAAGAATGTGCATTCTGCTGTTGTTGGATAAAGTAGTCTATAAATGTCAATTGTATGCAGTTGATTGATGGTGTTATTGTGTAAAACTATGTCCTAATTGATATTCTGCCTGCTGGATGAATGCTGTCTTTTGTGTCTAGATAGTTTTGCTTATTATGTATATAAGATTCTTTGGCCTTACTCTATATAGCAGATGATTGTTTTTTGTTTATTCTTCAGTAGTGTTTCCTTATATGAATGTAATACATTGTATCAATTCAATTGGTGGTGAAATTTTGGATTTTCTTCCATTTCTGGCTATTTTAAATCTAACACAATGCTCATACTCTCTTAGTGGATACATGTAACCATTTCTCTTGGGAATTACTTTGCCATTGAATAGGTATGGGTTCAGCTTTGGTAAATGTTGCCAATCATTTTCCAAAACAAACAAAAAAAATTGTATGAGCAGGATATGAGAATCCTATTTTTCTTGCCAATATTTGGTATTGTCAGTCATCATCATTGTTGTTCGCTTGTTTGTTTGTGTTAGCCATTTTATTGCTGTGTAGGAGTATCTCATCATGGTTTTGTTTTCCATTTTTTTACTAGATAATGATATTGAACATGTTTTCATATGCATATTTACCAGGCTTAAATCTACTTTTGCCCATTTAAAAATTGGATTTGTCTTTTCCTTACTGATTTGCAGGAATTTATATGTTTTCTTCATGCAAGTCTTATTCACATATATTTATTACGAATATTTTCTTCCAGTATGGGGTTTGCCCTCTCAGTGGTACCTTTTGAGGAACAGAAGTTCTTAATTTTGATGAAGCCAAATAATATAAGTCTTCTGTGATGGGTAAATTTGTTACCTATCTTTGAAAAAAAAGAAAAAAATCCTTGCCTATTCCAAGATGCTCTGTTTTCTTGGAGTTTTGTACTGTTTTGTTTTGTTTTGTTTTTAATTAACATTTATTGGGATGACAATGGTTAGTAAAATTACATACATTTCAAGTTGTACTGTCTGTCATGATTAAGCCTATAGCCTGTGTAAAATATAATTTTGAGTATGATGTGACATAGGAAGTCAAGGTTCCCTTTTTTCTCTGTGTATTTATCCAGTGGTTTCACCAACTTTCATTTTCATTTAAATTGCTTAGGTTCTTCTGTCAAATATCAGTTGACAGTATGTAGATGTCTGTTTCTGGATTCTCTATTCTGTTTCTTTGATCTGTTATTCCTATGCCAGTAGCACACTATCATGATTGAAATAAAATACTTTGAGTCTTCCGAGTTCTTTTTTATAATGATGGCTATTCTAGATTCTGTGAATTTTTATATAAATTTTATGATAAACTTGTCAGTAATTAAAATAAATTTCAAAAAAAAAAGCCTCTTGGAAATTTGATTGGGATTACACAGATTCTACAGGTTATTTGAGGATAATCTCCCAAATCAGTAACGTCTTACAATTTAATAAGGTAGTATTTCTGGTCATTTAATGTTTTAATTTCTTTTGACAGTATTTTATGGGTTTTAGTGTAGAAGTTTTGCACATGGTTTATTAAATGTATTCTCATGTATTTTGTGTTCTTGTTGCTATCATAAATGGTATCATTACTATCAATTTTTAATTGTTAGTATACATTATAATTGGTTTTTATATATTAATTTTTTTATCAAGTGATCTTCCTAAATTCACTTATTTAGTAATTTTTTTACTTTCTTTTGGGTTTTCTACATACAAAATCATTGCATCTGTGTATAACTTTGAATAAAATTGGTGAGATGGACATCTTCGTTTTGTTCATGACTTCAAGGGAAAGCATTCAATATTTCACCATTTAAGTTTAATATTTAATGCAATATTTTTTTGTAGATATTCTTTATCAGAATAAAGAAGGTCCTTTCAATCTCTAGTTTGCTGAGAGCTTTCATCGTCAATACAAATTGATGAATTTTTATGAGATCTTTCTTCTGCATTGACTTTTTTTCTTGATTAATGTAGTGAATTACTTTTGTTAGTACTAAATTATTCTTTTATTTTTGTAATAAAAACAACTTGGTTGTGATTTACTAGCTTTATATATTGTAGACTTTGATTTAATATTTTGTTTAGGATTTTGTGTCTATGGGACAAGAGTTATTGGCCTGTAATTTTTCTTCAGTGTATTTTCTAGGTGTGGATGTCAGGAATATACTAGTAACAGAATGGGAAGTGTTTCATCTTTTTCTTTCCTTTAAAATAATCTGTATCTAATTTTTATATGCATTGTTTTAATGTTTGGAAGAATTTGCCTTTGAAGCCCCCTGAGTTTAGAGTTTTCTTTCTTGGGAAAGTTTTTGATTGCAGTTTCAAATTATTTAATTAACATCCTATTTATGTTTTCTCTTTTCTTTTTGAATTAGTTCTTGTATTTTCTATTATTCGTGGAATTGTTCCATTTCATCCAGGATGTTTACTTTATTGGCAAAAGCTGTTCATAATATTATTTGATTTTATTTTTGATGCCTTTAATATCTGTAGTTATGTGGCCTTTTCATTCTTGAAAAGGGTAGTATGTGTTTCTCGCCCTAGGGAATAGATTGTACGCTTCCTACTTTACTTATTTTATTCTTTCAAAAATTATCTTTCTACTTTTATTAGGTTTAATTTGTTGTTTTTCCTAGCTACTTAGAAGCTTAATCTTTAATTGTTCAACTATCCTTTTTTTTCTAATGCAATTCTTTAAAGCTATACATTTCCCACTAAATACTGCTTTAGCTGCAACCCTCAATATTTGATATATTGTACTTTTATTTGCTTTAAAATATTTTCAAGATGCCTTCATTGTTTCTTTTTTGATCCATGTGTAGTTTCTAAGCATATGGATATTTTCTAATTTATCTTCAGATTATTTCTCATTTAATTATCCTGTGATTAGACATCCTATTCTGTGTGATTTCATTCTTTAAAACTTCAGATTTACTTTATTCCAACATGTACTCTAGTTTGGTAAATGTTCCATGTGTTTTGAAAACAGTGTATTTCATAGTTGCTGCATGTATGCTTTTTTATTTTTCAATTAAGTCAAGAAATTGATTTTCAACCAAGGTGAGTGTCCTGTATCTCCTCACAGCTTCCTACTATCTCTTCTTCCTGTAACTCCCTCTAGCACATCAACCATCTCAAAACAGGTGACTTTATAAAGATATTGGTAGGCTTGAATTGAATTTGTTAGTCATATGCTAGGCCAATCACCATTTTAAGGCTAGTCGGGGGACATGCTATAAACTGAAAGATATTCTTCATACCTCCTAGCAGATTAAGCGTTGTGCAGAAGAGGCAAATGTGCATTTGGTGATTGCCAAAGTTTAAAATACAGCAATTAGCATCAACTGTGTGTCTCTCCAGACCTGTAGGATAAAGAAACCATAATATAAGGGCTAACACAGAGCACATTTGCTTCCTTGATACCAAGAGTCGCTTTCTGTTAATTTAATCTAGATGTTTCACGTGTTTGGACCTTATTCTGATTGAATGGAAAAGCCAAATGAACACATGAAACTAATAATTCTCCCCTTCCATTCAAATGGATTACAATATGTAACTTGGAATTTATTCTATTTTTTTACCTGTAACATTCTTTGAACAGCCAATAATTCTGGCTTACCTGTCTGTTCCTTTAGCTATCCTGTGAGGTTCATTAAGACATGGTCTCTATAGTAGGTGCTCAGTCAACCTATACAGGCTTTATTGATGAAAAGAAAGGCTTTAGAATATTTCTTTCCATGCTGTGGAAACGAAGGGCACTGTAACCAACTGGAATGTTTCCCAGAACGATGAGTTACTCAGTAAGATCAACCAGTAAATATGTGTTTTCTTTTAAGAAATATTTGACTAAGGATTCATAACTTCAAGAGGCGAGCTGGTGATGTTCTAGAACAAACATCACACAACACTTGATATGTTTTATAACCTTTCTGAGCCTGTGGCTTTTCATCATCATTCTCTCTTTGGAGTGAAGCCTACTTCTTGGGTTCTTTGAGGACATGGCGGCCTTATAAGAGGTTCCATGAGTCATCTGCCCCCTCCCTGACTTGGTGACTCTCCCAGAAATGTTAGTGTTTTTAACTGTTTTACTTATTTACAAACATGCAGTGTTAGGACTGGCTGCATAGAGCAGCCAGAGCCAGGTATTGTGGGAGGCGCCGTCACATGTGTGATTAGCAGAATTTCCTCCTCAGATGTCACCTCCTGACTGCCAGTGAGGTTTCAGTGCATGTTTGGTACATAAACAAAATCTGTCAGATCTCTTGGATCTCAATAAATATCTTTGTATCCAGGCTCAACGCCAAGCTTTCTGTGGGATAAAAATTGGCTATGACTGTATTGTGGCTTTCTGTCCAAAATTACGCAGAAATGGTGAAAAAAGGAACAACGAACAGATGGAACAAGTAGATAAAACTAATAAGATGGTATATTTTGATGTAACCATGTCAATAATTACATTAAATGTAAGCGGTCTAAGTGTTTCAAATGAAACAAAATGTAAAGCTGCCGAGGAAAAAAATCATGACCCCAAATATGTGCTGTCTACAAAAACCCACTTTAAACAGGAAGACAGAGCTAAGTTAAAAGTATGAGGAGGAGCAAAGCTACATTACGCAAACACTAATCCAGAGAAACCTGGAGTGGTTATGGTAATATTAGATGAATATTAGAACAAAGAATATTACCAGGAATAAGGAGAGACAGTACCTAATGATAGAATGATCAATTCCCCCAGAAGACATAATAGTCTTAAATGGCTATTCACCTAACAACAGAGTATATGAAGCAAAGAGGGAAAGGAGGAAAAGACAAGCCCACAATTATAAATGGAGATTTTACCACTCCTTTCTCAGTGATGAGTAAAGCAAGTTAACCTAAAATCAATAAGGATACCGACAGCTTGAACAACATTAACTATCAGCTCGTTGTAACTGATATTTAGGGAATATTCCACTCAACAAAAGCCAAATACACATTTATTTCAAGTGCACATGAATCATTTCTAAGATAGAACATATATGATCCATAAAACAATTGTGAATAAATTTTAAAGCATTTAAATTATGCAAACTATGTTCTCTCACCACAGTGGAATTAAATTATCAATAACAAAGATATGTAAAAAAATCCAAGATTTTTTTTTTTTTTTTTTTGGAGGGCAGTGTCACTGGCCCTCATATGTGGGACCCAAACCGGGGCCGCTGGCTTCCCAAGCCAGCGCTTAACCACCGCACCACTCAGCCGGCCCCAAGATATTTTAAAGTAGCAAATTAGCCCATTATTTAAAGAAGTCATCTCAGAGGAAATTAGAAAATATTTTGGATTGAATTAACATGAAAATCTATCAAAAGTTGTGGGATGTAGCTAATACTGTGCTTTGAGGGAAATTTATAGCATTAAGTATTCATATTTTAAAAAACAGTGATTTAAGCTTTAAGAAACAAGGAAAATGAGCAATTTGAAGCTAAGGTAAGTGAAGGGGACAATAAAGACAAGAACAGAGATCAGTGAAATTATAAACAGAAAAATAATAGAAAATATTCATGAATCTAAAAGCTGATCTTTTGAAAAATACCAATAAAACTGGTACATCTCTAGCCAGACCAAGAAAAAAAGAAGACACAAATTAACTATTTTAAGAAAGAGAGAAGGTACATTACTACAAATCCTACAAACGCCGAAAAGGTAAGAGGCATGTGGCATGAGCAACTCTGCCCGTATTTGACTGCTGAGATAAGCGGCCCACTTTTTTGAAAGGCACAAGTACCACAGTTCATTCCAGGAGAAACAGAGAACCTGACGATTCTTACATCTATTATACTAATTAAACTTAAAGTAGAAACTTTTCTGTAAAGAAACATTTAGGCCCAGATGGCTTTATGGGTAAATTCTACCAACCATTTACATAAGAAATAATGTCAGTTCTACAAAACCTCTTCCAGAAATGACACAAGGAGGAAACACCATGATACCACAACCAGATAAAGGCAATAAAATAAAATTACAGTCCACGCTCCCTCATAAACATAGACACAAAAATCCTCAAGAATATTAGCAAATGGAAACTAACAATATAAAGCAAGGATGATGCAACTTCACCGAGTTCAGTTTACCTTGAGAACGGGAAATTGTTCGGTATTGTAAAACCGCAATCACTGCGCCGTGTGAACAGAAAAAGATTTATACACTATAATCTCAGGTGAATATAAAGAAATTCATTAACCTCATAAATAGGGCATCTACGAATACCTTGAGCTAACATCCTAGCTAATGATGAGTGAATGCTTTACCTCTAAAATCAGAGCCAAGGCAAGGAGGCCCCTCTTACTACACCTATTCAGCTGGCGGTCCTAGCTAGTTCAGTACATCAAGAAAAAGAAAATAAAAACATACTTTAGAAATGGAAGAAATAAAACTGTCTCTATAATAGACGTGATTGCCTGCCTACAAAAATGCCAAAATTTCAAAACTCTTCCACCTGCAATCCCACTGTATTCCTACATACTAACAATTAATATTGGAAATGTAAAAAGTATAGTTCCATTTACAATAATAAACAAAGAATAATAAACAGATTGCTGTTATGACATTTACATGATGTGTATGCTGAGAACTACAAAGCCCTAATAAAAGAACAAGAAGGCAGCCTACGTAATTGGAAAGACATACTGTGTCCTTGGCAGGGAAGTCGCGAGACTGTTAGGGAGTGTGATTCTCCGCGCAGTGACCAGTGGGTTGAACTCTGTCAGAGTCACAGCAGGACTTTGTGTTGAGGTTGACAGACCATTCTCCAGTTTGTAGGGAAAAGTTCCAGTTTTACAAGGTTTCCAAAACTACCCCATCAGCGCCTTGCTGGGGAATAGATGACTGTAAGAGAAGGTAGCCGATCCTCTAATTCCTTCAAGAGGAAGTAAAATCTAGATTTCACAGGTCATGCCTCACAAGAAACAAGCTTTAAAATGTTGAAATTAAGGTGGTTTCACCTTTGTGCCAGATAAATCTTTTGGGGGGTGAAAAAGAAGCAAACACAGTGACTCACTGGGTTATTTCCTGCCTTTGAAAATTTGATATTCAGTTGACAGGTCTAATCTGTGTAATTGGGCATCACGCAGACTCAGAATTAACCAGCATGTTCTTTCTCCAAACTTCCTGAATATTGGGACATTAGAATTCTTTCAGTTGGTTTTAGAAACATTCTGGAATTCTAATATAATGCTGAAAACATGAAATCTACATACATAATGTATGCAGCGTAACTAATATTAGAAGCATGTTCAAGGAGCAGCCTGTGGGGTTAATAGGGTTTAATTTGCAAGACAAATGAAGGCTTATTTCCTCCTAGGCACTCTGCTCTTAATTCTGGTAGGGCCACTTTTGAAGAACAGTATGTTAATGGAGGCTGAGAACCCTTGTCGGGCAGCCTCAGAACTGGGGGCCTTGCCATCCCAGCTCGTTCACAATCCAGAGCCCTTTATCCAGATGCAGCATTTCACTCGCTCGGGGCTGGCTTCCTCACACAGCCCCGCTCAGGGAGAGGATGGGTAGATGGCGTGCCCCGCGATAAGCCACGATTACAGAAAGCGGACGATCCGAATGCCCCACACACACAGTGGGGGGAGTTTTTAAGTAAATCAAGATTTATCTGCACAGGGGATTATTCTGTATGTACTTTTTAAAATGATGTTTCCAAGAATCTTTAAACAAAACAAGAGCCTTATTATAAACATCCCACCTGAAATTATCAAAAGAAAATTGAAATGATTCAAAACAAAAGACCAGAAGGATTACGTTAAACCAACAGTGGTTACCTGTGGCTGTTGGGATGAGGGGCGATGCCACCCCAGGTGTGACCCCAGAGGGCGCAGCAGATCTGGCTCTAGGGTTGCCCGGCTGGAGACACACGTCTTGAGCTGACTGCCCTCCCTGAATGCCATGGCATCTCTAGTCGCTGTGACAGCCCAAAGCGCCTCTGCGTTTTCTAACCTCCTGTGGGCAAGCACTCGGTCTGCTGAGAATCCTGGGCCAGTAACTGCGAGGTTGGCCCAGTAGCATCAGGATGCATAGTTAATACACCATCTGGCCTGGGGAGACAGTCAGGCCAGCAGAACGCTTAGCCATTTCTTTGATGCCGCTTTCATTGATGACTCTGGGGGTGTGCGGGGAGGTAGGGGTGGGGGGAGGTTGTAGCCTAGAGGAAGCTTGTTTAGAAAATCAGGTGACCTGTCATCGTCTCCTGCACCTCATCCTTAGACTGTGGCTGACTTGAGACCACTGAGGGCTGGGTGTCCATCGCTCGGAGCAAGGCTGTGTGCTGTGAGAGGAAGCCGGCTGGGGCTGGCGAGAGATCTGCAAGATAATGGAAAGTTTGATTCAAGGAGAAAAACTGGAGTAAGCACTTTGGAGAAGTCAGATGTTTAAAACATGAAAAGAAATGTGACTTTGAGTTTCATGATCTTGATGTGCCAGGATCTCTCTTGGGGCTCACAGATCCCGGGGGATGGTTTCAAAGGCAGAGAGCCCGTGGGGCCGGGGGAGGCAGGGCACAGGCCTGCTGAGGAGGGGGTGGCTAGGCGGGCTGGGCTGGTAGCGGAGCCGTCCGCTCCATCCAAGAGGCCAGGACCAGCCCCCACGTTACGCGTGCTAAGAACTTGGCAGGAAAGGGCACCAGCTCCCTGATCTCTCCAACATTCGCCCAGAAACTCAGTGATTCCTTCTGCGTTGGAAGCGGCTGGCGCCTGTCACCGTGGTGGTGCCTCTCTGAGCCTGTGTGCCCAGGTCTTTGGCAGGAAGAAGCCAGTGTGCATTTCGCAGCATGCTCCAAATCAAGGCATTGAACCTGTGCTTTTGATGCTGACTTTTGAAATTGTTGACCTTTCATTTTTGTGGCCGTGACCTGGCTTGAGGTGTTTGCATCTCTGTCCCCAACCTGTCACCTTTCAGTAAGCATCAGCGTGTCTGGCAGAGCTCCTGGCTTCACTCGCTAAGACCTGCGTTATATCAACACTCCCGACGGCCCATGCGTGCCAAGCCTCACGGCACGCTGCAGC